>KE371827.1:130627-149397 GCA_000418225.1 Zizania latifolia | reverse complement strand
ACCTTTATCTTCATAACGGAATTATTCGGCTTCCTCTATATTTTTATCCAGTCACACGTATGATTTACGATCGTGTCTTGACCAGACTCCTCGAATTCCTTCAACCGTGCCGAAACTATACTGGGCCCTCCATCAACTGCGCCGAAACTGCATTGGGCTTGGACTTTACCAAATTTCACCGTTAACAAATGCACATCACACAAATCACCACTCATAGAGTAATAGTCCACATACTTTCTAAATAACGATATGCAAGAAAAAATTAAAATTGATGAGAACTCTATTCCATAGATGTTATATCTTCATCAAATAAATTTACAGTAATTTTTCAGTATTTTATATGCTAATTATATGATTTTACTCATGACAAATGAATAACATGCAATTAAAAAGGTAAAACAATAATTAAAACATAAATACATTAAAAAAAAGAAAAATCAGATACAAAAATCAGATTCTAAATATCCTTTTTCAGGAAGGAAAATGTATTTCGTGAGATTTTAGCAAATTCAAGGGTTCTTGCGTGAATTTCTAATTTTCTTATGATTTTTTTAAAAAAAAACTAGGGACCCTTGTGTAAAATGTCTTTTTCTTTCAATTTTTCTTCTTTTCTTTTTTTCATTTTTCATCAACCCACTGTGGACCGGCCATTGGCAGCGGCTAGAGTTCCCAGTCTTTGCCGCTAGCAGCGCACAGGCGGCATGTAGGATGCGCAAGTGCACCTAGCCAACGCATGCGGGCGCGGTGGCCAACCGATGGCGGCTAGGGCTGGCGACCTGGCTGCTCTGTGGCGGCTGGGCTTCGTGAATACAACGTACCCTAGAACGCATCTTAAAGCACATCAGATAGCTATAAAATATTAGATTTAATGAATCTTTTATCTGAATAATTTAAATAGAATTTATCCGAATTATCCGAATCCGAATCAGTATCCGTCGGATTTCAGCGATGTCATATCCATTTTTGTATCCAGAAAAAAAATTCAAATCTGAATCTGTATTTGAAATGAAAAATCCGAATCTGATACCCAAAAAACAGCTATTGATCTGCAACCTCTGGGTTCCAAGGGTTTTATAAGACTGGATATCTTATCGTGATTGGTTTTGTGGCTATTGATCTGCAACTTCTGGGGTTGTTTGTTTTGTTCAGGCATTAGCTGGCTGTTTGTTTATTTACCAGATGGAAAAAATAGTTTTCAAGGGAGAGCATAGAGCAGAGCATTTCAATTATGTTTATTCTCTTGTTGAAACTTAGTTTCTCATTTTGTGCTTTTCTTGCTTTTTTTCTTCTTGCAAACTTTGATAGGTAATCAATGACATGATGATATCCATGAATATACACAAGGTCGAGGTTAAAACAGATAATTCAGTGTAATTTATATGAATCTGTTATTATTTCCTCATCCTGTATATACTTATAAGAGAGTAGGCATTCTCATATTCCTTTGTCAATATCAGAAAATTCTGGTCTTTCAGAAATTTTAAACATTCTGCATTTTGTTTGATATTTAGTTACTATTTGAAGAACTGAGGGACCATATTTGTTATGCTCTGTTCCTACTCTGTCTGGTCTATGCTATACACAGGTCCGCTGGTCTTGTGCTAATGTTTATGTTGCTCTGCTACTGTTTTAACTGCTAGAGCTATAACGTAGCTAGATCTTTAGCTTACCTTCTGTATTTTTGTTCCAGGATTTTATACACTATTTATTCTTGTGTCAATATCGTACCTTTCCAGTAACGGCACTACTGTTTTTTATCTGCACGTTCTTCACCGTACCCCAAGAACCCATTTGCTAGCATTTTAAGTTTTTAACTGCTGCTATTTTCAGGCAGATGCACCAAAAGGTATTTGTGCGAGCGGATATACACTGCATAATTTAGTTTCACTAGTACAATCACAACATTTTTTATCATTAATTAATTTTTCGCATGTAATTGATTTATTTGCTATATTGTCCTCTTTAATTTTTTCCTAGAGATGTCATGGGTATTGAGATGGATTGCTTGGCCCAATACCCATGATACTACATCTCTCCTTTTGAGCGGATCGTTCTTGAGCTGTAGAGCGGCCTTAATCCTAACTCGACGTCTAATATAAATAAGACTCAAGCCTCTTACAGTTTTACATATCGATTTTCTATAATATTTAAAATGAAAAATAATGCTACAATTAATATAGAGCACAACCACATCTTGTTACTCACAGGACTAGGTGTCGGGGGTGTGACCCCCAGATACCCCACAATCAGACTTATCAGTCCGGACTGAGAACAGGCTAAGTCCAACATTACCGTCCGGTATGACCCATGGAGGGGGTTTGGCTTTGATAAGGAAGGTTAAGTTCTTATCGGGTGACTGAACTCCGGATATAGTATGAAAAGATATGTTTGTACCAGAATTCGTATAATTAGGAAATTAACATCAGAGTTTGATAGGCAATCTTAGATCGACTCGGGATAGAGTCATGGGATTATTGAGCTCGCCCCTTGAGTATATAAAGGAGACGAGGCATCCCCTAAAGGATAAGTTTTTAGCATCCAATCTCCAGTTATTCATCTTGTTTTTGACGCCTTAAGTCTCTATAGCTTAATTGCGTCGTATTGTAAGCCCATCCACCATATTATACACTAAAACATTAGACATATGGTTATTATCCTTCGAGAGGCCCGAACCAACATAAACTTTGGCTCTTGTATTCTAGAGTCGACCATCGGGTTCGAAGGCACTGCGTTTTCCTTACACACATATAATCACTACCTCGGGTACCTGGATTGTTCGGTGATTCACCGACAGTTGGCGCGCTAGATAGGGGATCATGTCGCTTTCACCAGGATCCGATCGCATCACCACATCAACTTTTCGCTAAGCCTGGGACAACATTTGTCCTAGGGGATACCATGTGATAGAAATATGCCCAAGAGAATTCTGGGGGAACCGGAAGTTCTGGCCTGAGGCCTGAAGTTCTGGTTTCTGGAGCATCCAGAAGTTTCGGGCCAGCCCCAGTTTCAGCTTCAGGAGGAATCGGAAGTCCGGTTAGACCGGAAGTTCCGAACAGAAACAAATTCGATACAGAATGTCATTTTCGGAAGTTCCGGTTATAACCGGAAGTTCTGGGTCAGACGAACAGATTAGATCTGTTGGGCTTTAATACAGATTAAAAGCCCATGATAGGGCACTATATAAAGTGAGGAGGGGTGAGAACGAAAGGCTACTATTGTTCCTGTTTTCGAACCCTAGCCGCCACCTCTCCTCTCTCCACGATTGCAATTGTTGTGATCGATCTCCCGGATCTCGTGAGTGGTGCTAGCACACCGGCACGAGGTGATCCTGTCCCCGGATATGTGGATACCGTAGAGGCACTGCTCCAATAGCGATGCTCATCTTCTTCCCGTGGAGATCGCCGGATCGCCGACGAACGGACGGAGCTGAGCGGAATCAAGCGAGGACGCGCTTCTCCAACATTTTCTTCCGCTGCACTAGCGCGTCCTGCTTTAGAAGGTAACAATCCATGATCCTATTGCACGCATGGTTCCGGGGCTAACGGGATAAATTTTTGAAATTAGCGCTAGCGTAGCCTCCCCATAACCCAACAGTGGTATCAAAGCCTGCGTACGTAGTGTTCGATCTGGATCGATCACATATGGTGATATGTGGTAGAAATAGATTGGATCTATTATTTTTGCGTCGAATTTTTGGAAGTTCTGGGTGTGACCTAGAAGTTCTGGGCCGAAATAATTTTTTGTACAGAATGTTATTTTTGGAAGTTTCGGTTGGACCGGAAGTTCCGGGTCCAGAAGTTCTAGGTCGGGAAGTTCCGGTTGGACCAAAAGTTCCAGACAGAAATAAAATCGTACAAAATGTTATTTTCGGAAGTTCTGGGTATGACCCAGAAGTTCCGGGCCATAAAATAAATTCAACACAGAAGGTTGATTTTGAAAGTTCCGGTCTTTAGTCGGAAGTTTCGGGCCCTTCGACCGGAAGTTCTGGGCCATAAAATAAATTCGACACAGAAGGTTGATTTTGAAAGTTCTAGCCTTGAGTCGAAAGTTTCGGGTCCAGTACAGTCACGTGTAGATTCTTCGCCTAACTTATTTTTGCAGAGAATGTTGTGACTGGTATGGCCTTGCAAATATATGAGATGCATGAATGTAATAATATGGCATGCGTATCATAGTTAATTACAGCCTAAGGCTGTTCAAATGTTGTACGACCTTCGCGTCGATAAGTGATGCTTCTGCTCATGTAATTAGTTTAGTGCTATTAGTTGTAATAGACTGATACAAGTTTATGAAGGCTTAGAGCGTGATGACTCGAAGGACAGGAACTATGGAGATGGAGATCACCATGTGAAAATGGTCATACTATGTCATAGTTAATATGATTGCCTGTGATATTTACTTGTGTCCCTGTTATACTATTCTTGCATGTTTCGTGTGTGGTAGACATCGTTACCGTGTTAGAATAGTTTCCCTCAGAAAATTAAGTATTGATGCTATTTTCAATAGCTACACCTATCAAGGTTCTCGATCATCGATGGTGGGTCTGCCAAAGCAAGGTGCCGTATTTTATCTTGACCAGTTAGGATAAATATCGGATAACCACATGCATAGTATTGTTTGCTTAACAAAGCTATCAAAACGGTTTTGGGCTTTGGGGCATGGAGTTGGGAGTCGGACATTGGATGCTACACCAACGAACAAGAGTCATATAGGATGTGATTAGCAAGTGTTGCTTACCTATGTCACTAATCTTCTAGCAGTGATACCAAAGCTCACTATGAGTTAGATGAATATGGATCTTATCCCACAATATGTCGTTAGAGAAAAAGCGATCATTTTACATATTATGGTACATCTTTTATTTGATAGAAGATCAACATAGCATAGTGCTGAACCTTGCATTTTGTTTTAGATCATGGCACCTACTGCAAACAACACTTTCGTTTTTAATCTGCGATCTATCCTAGAGAGGGAGAAATTGTCTAGAACAAAATTTATTGACTGGTACAGAAACTTGAGAATTGTTCTCAAGCATGAGAAAAAGGACTGTTCTAGAGGAACCCCACCCTAATGAACCGACGGATGATACACCACTTCCTGATAGGCGGGCTTATGAGAAGCACGCTAATGATTCGGTTGATGTCAGCTGTCTCATACTTGCCTGCATGTCTTCTGAGCTTCAGAAGTAATATGAGGACAGGGATGCCTACGATATGATCGTGGGACTCAAAGGCATGTTTGAGAACCAAGCACGGACTGAGAGGTATAATGTTTTAAAGTCCTTGTTTGCATGCAGGTTAGCGGAAGGCAGTCCAGTGAGTTCTCATGTGATCAAGATGATTGGTTACATTGAGAACCTGAAAAAACTTGGGTCTGCTCTTGATAAAGATTTGGCCACATATGTTATTCTGTAGTCGCTCCCCGCGAGCTTCGAGCCGTTCATTCTGAATTTTCATATAAATGGCATGCAGAAGCGCATGGCTAAATTGCATGGGATGCTCAAGACAGCCAAGGAAAGCCTTAAGAAAAATACTAATCATGTGATAATGGTTCAAAAGGAAAGTAAGAAGAGAAAGCGTAAGAGAAAGGCTAAAGCTTCAGATGGGATCTCGAGCTCTAAATCTAAACCGGCTGGAAAGTCTAAGTCAGGCCCTGCTAACTCTGATACTTGCCACCACTGCCATAAGCCTGGCCATTGGCGGAGGAACTACAAGTTGTACTTGGAAGAACAAAAGAAAAAAAAAGGGAAGTGTGACTTCTGCGTCAGGTATAAATGTTATTGAAATTAATCTTGTTACTCGTCTAAGTGATTCATGGGTATTTGATACCGGATCAACGATTCATACTTGCAAATCGTTGCAGGGGCTGAGTAAAACAAGGAAGTATGCAAGAGGTGAGTTGGATGTCCACGTTGGCAATGGTGCAAAAGTTACAGCGTTGGCCGTCGGCGTTTATTCATTGTCGCTACCTTCAGGATTAGTTTTGGAATTAAATAATTATTATTTTATTCCCGCCTTGGGTAGAAACATCATCTCTTCGTCATGTTTAGAGGAAGACGGTTTTAAATTTCATAATAAAGAATAAGTGTTGTTCGATATTTTCGAATGGTATGCTCTATGGTGTTTGTCCATTGTTGAATGACTTGTATATTTCGAATCTTGAGGATACACACGTTTATAACATTAATACGAAGAAAGCTCGACTAAATGATTTGAATCCTACCTATGTATGACATTATCGTTTGGGTCATATAAATAAGAAGCGCGTGCAGAAGCTCCATAGAGATTGGCTTTTGGAGTCATTTGATTTTGAATTGTTTGATACATGTGAGTCTTGTTTACTTGACAAGATGACTAAGGTGCCTTTCACTGGTCAAAGTGAGAGGACAAATGAATTGTTGGCCATTGTACATACTAATGTATGTGGACCAATGAGTTCAACAGCCAGAGGTGGTTTTTAGTATTTCATTACTTTTACCGACAACTTTAGTAGATATGGTTACATCTACTTAATGAGGCATAAGTCAGAATCTTTTGAAAAGTTCAAGGAGTTCCAAAATAAGGTACAAAATCATACAGGCAAGATGATTAAATTTCTACGATCGGATCGTGGAAGTGAATATTTGAGCCATGAGTTTAATGATTATCTGAAGCAGTATGAAATTATTCCACAGCTGACTCCACCTGGCACGCCCCAATGGAACGGGGTGTCGATAAGAGGAACCGAACTTTGTTAGACATGGTCCGGTCGATGATGAGTCAAACTGATCTTCCATTGTCTTTCTGGGGATTCGCTTTAGAAACTGCTGCTTTCACACTAAACAGAGTTCCATCTAAATCTATAGAGAGGACACCATATGAGATATGGACTAGAAAGCGTCTTGGGCTGTCTTTTCTAAAGATATGGGGTTGTAAGGCCTATATAAAGCGTTTGACGTCTGATAAACTCACACCCAAATCTGATAAATGCTTATTTGTGTGGTATCCAAGGGAAACCAAAGGATATTACTTCTATAACCGGGAGGAAGGCAAAGTGTTTGTCGTCTAAAATGGTATTTTTCTTGAGAAAGAGTTTCTCTCAAAAGGGGTTAGTGGAAGCACGGTGCGACTCGAAGAGATTCGAGAACCACTAGAAAGTGTTTTAGCTCCTACTGAACCACAACTTGATATATAAGATGTTGCAGAGCCTGTTGTTGAGACACTAGCCCCACAATGGTCGGAGAGGGTTAGTCATGCGCCTGAGCGGCTTGTATTTTTGACCACTGGGCAGTGTGACATATTGTTGTTAGACAACGATGAACCTAAGACCTACACGGAAGCAGTGATGGGACCAGACTCTGAGATATGGCTTGGAGCCATATGATCCGAGTTAGAATCCATGCGAGAGAATCAAGTTTAGAACTTGGTCAATCCACCTGATGGTGTAAAAACTATCGAGTGTAAATGGATTTTTAAGAAAAAGATAGACGTTGATGGAAATGTTCACATCTATAAGGTGTGATTGGTGGTGAAAGGTTTCAGGCAGATTCAAGGTGTTGATTATGATGAAACGTTTTCGTCCGTCGTAATGCTTAAGTCTATCCGGATCATCCTAGCAATTGCCGTATTTTATGATTATAAGATATGGTAAATGGATGTTAAGACAATTTTTCTTAATGGAAACCTAAGTGAGGATGTGTACATGACACAGCCTGAAGGTCTTGACGATCCAGAGAATACTGGAAAAATTTGCAAGCTACAAAAGTCCATTTATGGGCTGAAGCAAGCTTCTCAAAGTTAGAATCTTCATTTTGATGAGGTAGTTAAAGAGTTTGGCTTCATCAAGAATGAATAAGAGCCTTATGTTTACAAAAAGGCTAGTGTGAGCTCACTTGTGTTTCTGGTCTTATATGTAGATGACATATTATTGATCGGAAATAATATTCCATTGCTTGATGTTGTCAAATCTTCATTGAAGAAAAGTTTCACAATGAAAGATCTTGGAGAGGCAACATATATTTTGGGCATAAAGATCTATAGAGATAGCTCGAGAAGGCTAATTGGATTAAGCCAAAGTATGTACATTGACAAGGTATTGAAACGGTTTAATATGCAGAATTCCAAGAAAATTTTCCTGCCAATGTCACATGGTATTTCTCTCAATAAAAGTCAGTGTCCTTCGACACCTAGTGAGCTGGAGAAGATGAGTACGACCCCGTATGCCTCCGCGATCGGGTTCATCATGTATACCATGCTTTGTATACGCCCAGATGTTTCTTATGCTCTAAGTGTTACAAGTAGATATCAGTCGAACCCGGGTGAAAGTTACTGGACGGTAGTAAAAAGTATCAGTACTTAAGAAGAACTGAAGATATGTTCCTAGTCTATGGAGGCAAGGAGAAGCTCGTTGTATGTGGTTACACCGACGCTAGCTTCGAAATCGACAAGGACGATGCGCGATTGCAGTCTAGATTTGTGTTGTCTCAATGGAGGCGCAGTGAGTTGAAAGAGTTCCAAGCAAGAAACGGTTACAGATTCAACAATGGAGGTCGAGTACATTGCAGCTTCTGAAGCTGTGAATGAGGTAGTTTGGATCAAAAAGTTTGTTTTTGAGCTGGGTGTTGTCCCTAGTGCGTCCAGTCCAGTGGACCTCTATTGTGATAATAGTGGTGCCATTGCGCAAGCCAAAAGCCTAGGTCACACCAGAAGTCTAAACATATACTGCGGCGCTATCACCTCATCCGTGAGATCATAGATAGAGGTGATGTAAAGATATGTAAGGTGCACACGGATTTGAATATTGCAGATCGGTTGACGAAGCCTCTCTTATAGCCCAAGCATGAGGCGCACTTGAGCTCTATGGGTATTAGATACTTACGTGAGTGAGTCCAGTGTATGTGAGAAGAAGTTGTTTGTCTATGCTGATGTACATTTGAATAATTGGTTATCTTGTTCCTTGAATAAATATCTTCTACATTGATCAGCAAGTATGTGACTTGTTTGTGAAACTCTTTGTTTTATAATGATGTTATTCTAAACGATCCCTAATCTCATATCGTCATGTGGGACAATGATGATTTATAGATTAGCACATCTGTCTGATTGATGATCATGTTTCACGGATCATAGACATGAAGATGTTAAATCAGTGAAGTGGACTCATGTTAGTGAACATGGAGTTAGATAGACCCACTTTGAGATACTGCTGGGATTATTGTTCTTAATGTGCCATTAGTTGTCCTCTCAAATGGTGTACCTGCAGAATCCTTAGACCTGAGATCGTCATTGATTCCAGAATGTGTAGTGCACACTTAGGGGCTTTCAAACGCTATTCCGTAACTGGGTAATTATAAAGGTTGCTTTCGAGTTTGTTATGAAACATGTCGTGGGATGTGAGCAGTCAAGGTGGAATTTACCCCTCCTAAATAATGGGAGAGACGTCTCTGGGCCCGTCGAGGTAGCCAGATTGAAAAGTGCATGGCCATGCCACTATATCAAAGAGTTGATCATGATTAAATCTACTACTTGATCGAGTGAAGTGTCGAGCAGTCAACAAGGGTGGTACGAATCTTACCTTGAGATTGACTGATGTCGTGTGGTAAAGGGAATGGTGCGTGAGTATATCGATGTTCAGAAAGTATGATTTTGACTTTGTATGCTTTTGGGGGTCAATAAGTGCTGCTAGGTACCGCTATTGATCGACGATCCGAAAAAGGGTTTTTTGGGTAGCTTGCAAGAATTGGCTCTTGTGCAAGTGGGAGATTGATGAAAATATGCCCAAGAGAATTCTGGGGGAACCAGAAGTTCTGGCCTGAGGCCGGAAGTTCCGGTTTCTGGAGCATCCGGAATTTCCGGTTAGACCAGAAGTTTTGGACCAGCTCCAGTTTTGGTTTTTGGAGGAACCAGAAGTTCCGGTTGGACCAGAAGTTCCGGTTGGACCAGAAGTTCCAGACATATAGTGTGACAGGAACATAAGAAAACATCACAGACAATCATATTAACTATGATATAGTATGACCCTTTTCACATGGTGATCTCCATCTCTATGGTTCCTATCCTTCGGGTCATCATGCTTCAAGCCTCCATGAACTTGTATCAGTCTATTACATCTAATAGCACTACACTAATTACATGAGCAGAAGCATCACATGTCGACGCGCAGGTCGTACAACATTTAAACAGCCTTGGGCTACAATTAACCGTGACATGCAGACCATAAAAATTACAAGCTTGTATCTTATACATTGCAAGGTCATACCAGTCACAACATTCTCTGCAAAAATAAGTTAGACATAGAATCTACACGTGACTGAACAAGTCCTGGAACTTCCGTCTCAGAGGCCTAGAACTTCCGGTAAGGGTCTAGAACTTCTGGCTCAGGGCCAGAAGTTCCAAAATCAACCTTCTGACTCGGATTTAAATTGGCCCGGAACTTCCAAAAATAACCTTCTGTATGGAATTTTTTTCTATCCGGAACTTTCGGTCCAACCAGAACTTCCGAAAATAACATTCTGTATCGAAGTTTATTTTGGCCCTGAACTTCTAGGTCTCACCTGGAACTTCCAAAAATCCGACAAAAAATAATAGATTTAATCTATCTCCACCACATATCATCTATATGTGATCGATCCAGATCGAACACTACGCACGTGAGCTCTGATACCACTGTTGGGTTATGGAAAGGCTACGCTAGCGCTTAATTTCAAAAATTTATCTTGTTAGCCTAGAAACCAAGCGTGTAATAGGATTATGGATCATTACCTCAAGCCACGAGACGCGCTCGGGCAGCGGAAGTAGAGTCAATGAAGCGTGTCCTCGAGCTACTCCTCCTGGCTCCGTTCGTTCGTCGGTGATCCAACGATGAAGACGACACGATCCTACGATACGGCGAACTCCATGAAAGGAAGACGAGCACTACTATTGGAGTAGTGCCTCTACGGTATCCACACGTCCAGGGACAGGATCACCTCTCGTCGGTATGCTAGTACCGCGTGGGAGATTAGGGGAGAGATCGCTACAACCGGGGTAGTGCGGAGAGAGGTGACGGCTAGGGTTTGCTCAAACCAACATCAAGCAGCAGCCTCTTCGTGCTAGCCCCACCTCTCTTTTATATAGTGCCCTCTCATGGGCCTTTAATCAATATTAAAGCCCAACAGATCTAATCTGTTCGTCTGGACCTAGAACTTTCGGTCCTAACCGGAACTTCCGGTTCATCCAGAATTCAGTTTTCAGGCAGCCCGAAACTTTCGGCCCAACTGGAACTTCCAGCTCCTCCAGAAACTGAAACTGGGCTGGTCCGAAACTTCTGGTCTAACCGAAACTTCCAGATGCACCATAACCCAAAACTTCCGGCTTCTTAACCAGAACTTCCGGTTCCCCAGAATTCTCTTGGGCATATTTCCATCAGAAGTATCGGACTCAAACGAGAAAGCTCCAATAAGAACAATTAAACTCGCCAAAAAGACTATCCCTGGCATGATCGGCGGTTGAACTCAATCAATGCAGCCCGATCCCACACAGGGAATCCCCTAATGCTACATACCTAAAATTGGTGATGCATCGAGAGTTGTTTGTTGAATAGATTGAACATGCTTATATGGTCCCCAAGCATACATATTTATAGCTGGGAAAACCAAACCAACTTCTATACGATTCCCAAATAACTGGGACATCAAAATCTAAACAGTATTTAATCTATAATAACTAATAATGGGACCAGGCCCACTCTGACCCAAGCCTGTCTCAAGAGAATTCTTCCGTGCCAATTGGATTTTAATGGCGGCCCACCGGCCCAGCCATTCACATCGATAGCAAACATCCCTTCACCCTGTCGGTCCAAATTCTAGTGTCAATGGGTTGATATTGTAGCGATCGACGTTATCATCACCATGCCCATCGTTGCTTGTTTGGTATGCCTTTTCTCCACAACTCCACCTCCTGCTTTGTATGCCTCTTTGCCTATTTCGCCGTGTGCTCCATTTGCAACACGGCCACCAACTCTTCCATGCCCGCCTTCAACTTCTTGATGATCTGTGAGATAGATGCTACGGAGCTGCTAGTCATGGGCGACTGCTTCCACCGGATGTCCATCCAATAGCAATCGTCGTAGATGGCGTGAGCATGGAGGGTCTTTCAAACATGCTCCACGTTCGCCCTATATCGAAATAAGATAGAGGTCTCCATGCACGTTCCCATCTGGTGTATGTAGATCTCTTCTGTCTCATACGCATCGAACACTTAATGGAGTACATCCTCGTTGTTCGGATTGAGCGGATTGATCACTATGACACGAAGAGTTTGCTTAAAATTAGAAGCCATGGTGAGTAGCTCTGATATTAAGTTGTCATGAGCTAGAAACATAACAACATGACAGGATAAACACTGCCAAGAGGATAGCCGAGCGACAACTGCTGCTAGGGATGAGAGGTAGACTTAGGTTGAGGAGAAAAACATTGGGGAGAGATCAGACTAATTCTTTCTTGCTTCTCAATTGAGTACATGAGATCTTTTATATAGAGAGAAATAACTTGACATATAAGAAAATAATCCTTGCTATGATGAAAATCAATTTAATCTCTATATATAATTTCTAACTAAAATCAATATTTTTCTATCTAATCTCACCTTTTAAGGACTCATATGCTTGATGGTGGGACGACGGCGGTGACAGCAGCAGGAGCGAGCAGGCGATGGGACGGCAAGGCCGGTAGGCCAACATGGGCAGTGGGACTGGCAGTGGGCCGGCGCAGAAGGCTAAACGTCGGCGAGCCGGCGTGGGCGGCGGGACGGCAGCGGCAGGAGCGACGGGAATGTTCCTGTGCGCATGTAGAGAGGGGTTTGGGAGGAGATCCTATGTGCAGGAGAGAAAACAAAGAGACTGGATTGCAATATATAAAGAGCAAATGTGTCATTTTACATGGTTTTTTGGAATAAAAATAAAACTGGAAAAAAACCTAAAAGGATAAAATTACTAATTGCCAATGAAGTGGGTGACATTTTTACAAGTGCATTGTAAAAAATGATATTTTTATAAATCCAACGAAGCGGACAGCCTCTCCCTTCCTTTTCTCGATACCAACACAACGCAGCTACGGGTCATCAGTATCAGCATTGCTATTAGCATATCCATTGGAAACATCTGATTGCCAATGTGCAGCCTGCAAAGGCCTTATCATGGGAGATTGCTTCTGCAACACAATGATCTGCGATGAGATCTCTCTCTCGGATTCAAAGAGATCACGATTAACAGCATCCAACGGAGACTGCAAATTGGTGGTCTGCGTCGCCTGGATGCCAAGAGAATTATTATGATCAGAGATCTGAGCTTGCATCTCCATGATCATCTCATCACGTCTCTTTAGGTGCTACCTCAGCTTTTGTATAACCGAGATCTTGCTATAGATGCCAGATCCTGATTCTGAAACGCAGGGAGAGCCAGCACTGTTTGAGTACTGAAATGGTTTACGAGGACCTTCAAGCCGGTCAGGTGATGATGTCCACATGACGGCACTGTTCTTTTTTGCTTGATTCTGGCCCTGGTATCTTCACAAGAAGAAGGGAGGAGGGCTCAGTTGATTTCGGTAGAGGATTCCCAGGACCCTGCTTGACTTCCACTCCATCCGCAAGCGATGCATATAATATCCAATAGTAAATATTTTCCATCTTTTGGAACAACTGTTATGACACCAGAAAAGAACAAAGAATTGTTGAATTCAGAACCAATTTAAGGTATGGAAAGTCTAATGATATATTGCGTATTCAAAAATTGGGATACCGGCATAATCCAAGTAACCGTGGCATAGTCCACAGAGTATTGGTGGCTGAATTTTCAGCAATCCACAGAGGCAGGTGAAGGATCCCATCACGCCGTGGAGGCCAAAGTTGAAAACACAAAACAGGTTTGGAATGTCTTGCAAGCTGGAAGCAACGCGAGGGCTGTAGGGTCAAACAATGTGAATGAGCACAGCAGTCGCTCCCACTGGTTGGTCATAACTTATATTTGTATTTCTTTCTTTTGTAGATTAATTGCTTCTGGTCAAAATGTTTTAACCGTTGTATTTGTACCTCAGTATGCTTCTGTACAAGAAGCTTTGGCTGGAAGTGAACAGATAGCCAAGACTGATGTGCAAGGTGAACGGCTTAAGGAAGTACAAAACATTAACAGATCACCTTCTGCTTTGGTTGGTGTCATTTCAGCTCTTGCTAAGAAAAGTGGTCACATCCCCTACAGGCTTGTGGTCTTCATAAATAGCATGTACATCTAGAGCATCAGTTTATGTTTCTCACTCTTTTATGTTCTTTCTTTGGACAGGAATTCAAAGTTGACGCATTTGCTGCAAGATTCTCTAGGAGGGGACTCAAAAGCTTTAATGTTTGTGCAAATTAGTCCACCTGACAATGATGTATCAGAAATGTTGAGCTCATTGAACTTCGCAAGCCGTGTTCATACTTCATAGTATAGAACAACTTTACAAAAATTTACAAGAAAATGTACATATAATTCAGGCAACACTTTTAACTTGTTGTTTATCAATTGTTGTTCCTCACCTGTACCTCGAACACGCAGGATATTTGCGTATCATTATATTAAGAAGAAAGGGTAAGAAACCCTGGGTACAACAACCACACGCACCCCAGCCCATAGGCTACACCAAGTTCCCACTAGACTGGACGATCATAACATTAAACTGGAACTAATCAACAAGCTCAAAAAAAGTTAAGTAGGACAGTCATCTAGCTCCAGCCAAACGTCAAAACAACCCCTCTTCTGTCGTCAAGAAGGAGAGCAATGCCTAAATTTAGAGAAGCTCCATAAAAATGCATCGGTTTCGATGCTTTTTAAGTGTCCAAGCACCGAGAATTATCAGAGAATTAAGTCCATGTTGCATTAGGCCATTAGTTGCCTCATTGACCTTATTCCACCACTCTTTAAAAAATGAAAAAATTGATTATATGCTTTCTATTTAGGTGAAAATTAAAGATTTATCCTCTCGACCCATATGCCATTGATCTGAGATGATCTCACATGTCAGTGAGATGTGGAGAGTAATCCTCAATTTCTTATCTAAAAGAGGTATATGATCAAATTATCCTCAAAAAAATGATTATGAAGTGAAGGAGCCAAAATACCCAGCTCGAAACGTTGTAGAAGCGAGAACCAAAATTGCCTCGCAAAGACACAATTGGTGAGTAAGTGATCAATTACCTGTACTTGGCAGGCCTTCTGTAATCGATATAGGTAAAAGAGCTTGAAAGTCAGCTGGATTCTAAGATGCATTCTCAAATTACATCAGAGAAACGGAAGCATCAGCTTTCTGGAAAACTAAAGGAGAAAGAAGAAATGTGTACTAGCCTTCAGCAGATAGTATGAGCAAAAGCAGTTGTTGCTGGTAGTGTCTATTTAACTGTACAGAACACTAGATATATATGCATTCCATTCTTTTGCGGATAGTGACAGTGGTGGATTCAGAATTTTACCAATAGATATATCACGTTAAAATTTCTATATATAATTCAGTAAAAATATTTTTCTAATTAAGTAAATAATTATTAAATTTACACCATAATTCAGTATACAATATACATGCATTAAATAATATGGTAAGTCTTAAATTGAAAGATTAAGTTAGAAACTTATATAAATATAAATAGTTTAAGCATCATATTAACATAGTTTAATCCAGCTTAGCACGTAAACAATAAGTTTTGTACCGAACAAAAACGCTATGAACAAATTATCTGCTGTGTTCGGACGACGAAAGAAAAAAAACGCTTCAACCAATCGGAACGCGAGGAATAAAATACTGAATTCTCCTCACAATCTGGAGCTCCCGCACTAATAAATCCACCTACAGCTTCTTTTGATGTAGCTCTACCTTGCCGTTCGCTCCAACTGACAGTCCACCACGACAGTCGACAGAGGCGGTACTTGAGTGCCTATGAATTAAACCAAGGACAAGTCACGGAGGAGGGAGGACGCCATTCCCTCACTCCGGCTCGGGGGAATTGTGCTTTTTACTGGATTCGCGTCTTGCGGTATAGTTGTCCCCCTCCCACTTCTTTGTCGTCGTCCTTAACTTGTACTAGATAGATGAGCCCAAATTCGATCGCTATGATTGTGGTTCGTGCGGCGCAAAACCTCCCAAGACATGGTAACCTTTGTGGAAGGGGTGGTGGGAGAGCTGGTTGTATAGCAATGAATGGAGAATTTCCAGATCCCGGTCGAAGCCATCAGCACTTGGTCGTTCCAATCCCTAGGGTTGACAACGTCTTTACCTTCCTGACGTGCCGCTGAACAAGCGTGGTTATCGTACAGTGGCTCCGATGAACTATTTTGTTTGGATCTTGATCTTACCAACGAGCAGCTTACCCATGATCTTGGGATCTTCTTCCGCCCAGGATAACCCATCAGCCAATCACATTTTTAACCCCAACCAATTTGTTTTAATACCGATTCTAATAGATGTGATCAGGCCTCGGAGAAGGTAAAGGTTGCAGACCAAGGTTGCCCAGGCATCAGGTATGCCAACGACCGGTCGATCAGTGGTGTCAAAGAAATTAGCACCCCAGAACAGCTAAGCGGAAGGCCATTGATCAGACAACCCTCCTTATAGGAGATGGTTTCCTTTTAGCACTATACATGCCATTGTAACCCGCAATTTATGTAAACTACTGAGCCCATCTGGCAATTCCGAGCAATTTGCAGAGATTTTTCTGAATGCAGCTGACACCAAACGCGCATCACAAACATCATAATATTTGCGAAATAAACAGTGCACATCATCCGCAGCAACAAATCAGTGACGGAAAGCATAACATCCACGAGGAATCGATCCATGAAAAGTTAGGCCTTGCAGTACCAAACAGCCAACTCACAATATATAAAGTTCAATAATCTGCAACGCATGATCTATATTAGAAAGCATCCTCCAACCAAAATGTCTACCAAGACGAGCACAGTTCATTTCATTAAAACACTCAAAAGATAAGCCAACACGCACTTTGGCAGATGGACATGGAATTTATCTCTTCTTCGAGACACCAACAGTCTTTCCTCTCCTGCCAGTGGTCTTGGTGTGCTGACCACGAACACGGAGACCCCAATAGTGGCGGAGACCACGGTGGTTCCTGCATACCGTAAAGGTGTTAATAGATGCAAATCATTGGACAAAGGTGATCAGAGCACATGGTGTTAAACTGATCCATTGAGTGCAGTCAATTAGCCAAACATCATTAGCCGTCCAAAATCTTAACACAGATGAATATGATTTAACCAGAGATAGACATTCCACAGTGGATGACATTAACAGTCAATTTAAACATAACATATTTAGCTAGAAATTGCATCATAACATATGAACCCAAATTGGTTCTGCGAAAGGCAGTTCAGAGTCAAGAACATAAATGAATATATGATTTAACCAACGAGAGTTCATTCCATTGACGAGTTGTGGATGCAATAATATTTCAGTATTTAACTAGGGTTTCTATAAATGCAACAGCATGAAAATACACATACACAGCACACAAGTTACAGAAACCTAAAAAACTGATCAATGAGCATAAACAGCATAGGACAGAAAAGGCAACATCAGATTAAGTATAACTTACCGGATCTTCTTAAGCCTCTCAAGGTCATCCCTCAACTTCATGTCGAGGGCGTTTGAGACCACCTGGGAAAACCTACCATCCTTGTAGTCCTTCTTCCTATTCAGAAACCAGTCAGGAACCTTGAATTGGCGGGGGTTTGCCACCACAGTCATGAGGCGCT
Organism: Zizania latifolia; assembly: GCA_000418225.1. NCBI lineage: Eukaryota > Viridiplantae > Streptophyta > Magnoliopsida > Poales > Poaceae > Zizania > Zizania latifolia. The sequence continues at coordinate 131,649 of KE371827.1, read as the reverse complement.
CAAGCTCCTCAGAAGAGAGTTCACCAGCCCTACAGAAACATAATTGTCAGGCTTACACAAGCAGCAATGGCATGACTAACAATAGAGAAGTGCATCGGTACTGAACAAAACCAATAACCAATATATGTTGATTTACAAGGTCATCTCAGATTAACTAAGCATAAGCAAGCTTATATGTCATATGAAAGTCTAGAATGGCAACATAAACTATTCATTCAGAATTTTCTAAGCACAACTATTCAATGGACAATATTTTTAGAACAAGTTTTCTACAATGAGATTGATTACAGATTCTCACAGAACATTGGATTAGTAACAGCTAGCATGGAACAAGCTAGTATATGACAAATTGCCTACAAATGAGGCACAATGACTTTTTCAACGATCCAAACATAATCTAATAGAATTACTCACCTTGCTACAATTTCTTAGCAAAAATAATCTAATCACCTCAAAGAAGATCAAACAGTCAAACACAGCACAACTCAACTGCAAAGTAGGAATAGAAAACATTGCACAACTGGACTAGGAAACCAGACAGATCCATTCAAAGATTCATTAGACCACACCTGTAAAACAATTTTTACTTTTTTAGTCACTTAAATGGCAAGATACTGATAAGGCAAGGATAAACATTAAAAGTTTGAAGCAATCTCACGTAATCGTAGAACAATTAGCATAGACCTGGCAAGTTACCTATGGTGAAATCATCACGTTTTTCCAATGACAGGCATAACATAAATAGAAACTTGTAGGTTCCATAGTTGTTACGGCGACGCGGCGAAGCGTGGCGACCTACCACCTTCACAACTTTACAGCGCTTATGGCGCGCGGCATGGCGTCGCCATAGACACATCGGCGTGATGAACAATATAGAAAAATAGCTTATAGGATTTAAGGATTTAGAAAAATATATCAATATATAAGTACTAAATTGCAAATAAGAATAGCAATATAGTATTATAAAAATAGCAATACAATATCAAGTTGCAATAATGTTACTTTAGATACCTTATAATATA
>KE371827.1:88945-111194 GCA_000418225.1 Zizania latifolia | reverse complement strand
CCACGCCCGCTCGTCTGTTGCGCCACACCCGAAGCCAAGCTGGGAGCGCGCCGAAGCGGGGAGGAGGCGAGGTGCCGACGGCTGCCAGAGCTGCGTCGACGAGGTGGAGCACCGGTGAGGTGGCCGGCCGGCTAGAGGTAGGAGGGAGAGAGGAGACTAGAGAGGAGGAGGTGGGAGGAGACACCCCAAAATTTCAGAAATGTTTTTTTTTAATTAGCTCAAATCCCTCAAAGGTTCAAGGCAGATTACATCCCTATATATAGCCAGAGCGGACTGAGGAAAAATACTAATCTATCCCTAGGGTCCGGATACAGACTCAAAGCCCGCAGGGCACAAATGTAAAAACTGACTCTAGATATTTTATTCGATGCTGGACTTGGCGTAGCTTCCACGGCACCGCTTGGATGTAACTCCGTTACTTTCTCCGTTCGGTTTGGGTGACGGTTTTGCGCCGAAACCATCAAAGCGCTTGCCGCCCTTGCGCCGTGCACCCGGATTGGACCACCATGACCCCGCGGCTCCTTCAGCCCGGCAATCGCCCGTCCGTTTATCTGAGTCACATCGGCCAACGCCACGGCAAGTCATCTTCTCCTCGAAGTCCCTCTCTTCAGAGAACCCTTTAAGGTGTCCCTCTTTAGATGACTTCCTTCTTCATCCTTCACCTCCCTTCGAAGGCCATCTTCGATCTTCAGTTGGCAATCACTCATCATCTGGAAGCCATGAGGCACACAGTCTTCACCATGGCTCCTCAGTTGTATCTAGATAATGGGATGATTCAGTGAAAATGGAAACTTAATGTAATTCCTATCCGGAATATCTGTTTTCTTATTTATTTTCGGCAGAAATCGTCATTTCATTTCTGTTTTCATTTTCGAAGAAAAAAATCCATATCCGTTTCCGTTCTGAAAAATTCCGTTTCCGTATCCGTATTTTCTCGGAACAGACAAAAATTTTTCGCTCCGTTTTCATCTCTAACTTTGTCACATTTTAGAATATATGAGAAATAACAGGAATGTCTTTTTAGATGGCCCAAAATCATTAAAATAAATTAAAATAGTCTAAATAGTAAATAATTAAGATTATGAGAGTTTTAGATAGTATTTAATAGAAGTCAAAGTTTTGGGGGCAAATAAAATAGTCTAAATAGTAAATAATTAAGATTTTTAGAGTTTTAGATAATATTTAATCCAAGTCAGAGTTTTAGATGACAAATGATTGAACCCTAGACTTTTAAGTGACAAATAATCAATTTTCTCAGTGTATTTCTTATAAGACTTTCTTATAAGACTTGACCCTGGATTAGTCAAAATTCATTATTTACCCTCGCAAACACGGGAATGTTAGTGTTTGCCCCTAGCATTGTATTTGGGCTAAATTCATTTTTGTAACCCAAAATGCCAAACTGAAATGTCTATAGTGACACGAAATTCTTGTCTTCCATCGAGAAATTCTCAAAAATTTGCGTTGTTCCTATCGAGAAATTATCCGGATGTTGTCCGGTGTTAGATAGCATATCGTTACTATGGATGGCAACCATGTGATGTTGAGATGACATAGAATTAAAGGAAATCATGAGCTGATAGATGCGTGAAGCATTGAACCCCCGTAGAGGCCACAGGTTTCGTGTTGATAAAGGCCAGGAAGAGCCCCTGGCGTGGCGAACAATCTGGAGATTACATCGTTCGTTTGAAAATAAAACGATAAGCAGAACATGGAGCTTATCTAACTAATGATGTGTGATCACAACGTTTTTGGACTTATCTTCTACACATATGTTCTTATCTTTAACAGCCCCCTTCAATCACAACTTATCTAAGTTGAGATTGCGTTTAAAAACTTCCAGCTGTCGGACTGACAAAGGTTTAGTAAAACCATCAGTAATCTGATCACCTGAACTTATGAATTTAATCTCTAATTGCTTTCTAGATACTCTTTCTCTGACAAAATAATAATCAATCTCTATGTGTTTAGTTCTAGCATGAAACACAGGATTAACTGATAAATATGTAGCTCCAATATTATGATACCACAACTGTGCAGTCTTTGAGATCTGTATACCAAGTTCTTCTAGAAGTGTTTGTACCCACATTACCTCGGCTGTAGCATTAGCAACTGCTTTGTATTCTGTCTCTGTACTAGACCTTGAGACAGTGGCTTGTTTTCGTGCACTCCATGATACTAAGTTTGCACCCAAATATACTGACAAGCCTCCTGTAGACCTTCTATCATCCACACATCTTACCCAGTCTGCATCTGAAAAGGCACTTACAATGTTTATCATAGATTTGCCAATTCTAACACCAATCTTTGTTGTGAACCTTATGTATCTTAGTATTCTCTTGATAGCTGTCCAATGAATTGTCGTAGGTGCATGTAAGAATTGGCACACTTTGTTCACGGAAAATGCAATATCAGGTCTAGTCAAGGTCAAATACTGTAAAGCTCCAACTATACTTCTATACTGAGTTGCATCATGAGGGCCTAACAAGGATCCTTCATGTGCTGATAATTTCTCTAAGACAGATAGCAGAGTACCTACAGGTTTACATTGTAGCATTTTAACTCTTCTCAGAACATCTGTAGCATACTTTTCTTGTGTTAGCATGATTCCTTCACGAACCTTGTTAACCTCTATGCCAAGAAAATAATGCAATTCTCCAAGATCCTTTAGAGCAAAGTCCTCTCTCAAGTTACGAAGTAAAGCTACAGTAGCATTATGTGTTGAACTAGCAACTATTATATCATCGACATATATAAGAACAAAGATGCTAGTAGCTCCTTGATTATAAAAGAAGAGAGATGTATTAGCTTTGGAAGCCTTGAATCCGAGTTCACATAACTTTGCATATAATCTAGAGTACCACACCCTAGGTGCCTATTTTAATCCATAGAGAGTTTTATCTAACTTACAAATATAGTGTGGTGTAGATTTTACTTCATATCCCGGCGGCTGTCTCACGTAAACATCCTCCTTCAGAACACCATGAAGAAACGCCTTCTTCACATCTAACTGTCGTAGACTCCAACCCCTGGATACAGCAATAGACAAGACAATTCTAATAGTAGCAGCTTTGACTACAGGACTAAACGTATCCTCGTAGTCTATACCATATCGTTGTTTAAAACCTTTTGCAACAAGACGAGCTTTATACCTGTCCAAGCTACCATCAGATTTTGTTTTGACTTTATAAACCTATTTGCAATCTATAATATTTGTACCTTTATGTGGTGGAACCAAGTGCTAGGTCTTGTTGTCTATAAGAGCCTGATACTCTTGGTCCATTGCAGTCTTCCAATTCGGATTGGTTAAGTCTTCATCAAGACTTTGAGGTTCACTGATTTTTGATTCATTGGTACAAGAAAAGAAACCACGCTTTCCATACCATATAGTACCATCGGTATAAACCTTGTTTCGGTGTATGCCACTCTAAGAACGTGTCGACGGTCGCACTGGATGAACCGCAGGAGTAGGCGCTGAAGTTGCCGTTGCCGTTGCTTCTGCAGTGGGCACCGCCGTAGCTTCTGCATTGGGCGCCGTGGCATTGGGCGCTTCTTCAGTGAGCACGGCAGTGGGCGCCGCTGTTGCTTCCTCTGTGGGCACCGAAGAAATTGTTGTGGGCGTCGCTGTTGCTTCCTCTGTGTGCACCGAAGAAATTGCTGCAGCCTCATTGTCCCCCGTGGCAGCAATCTGTGTGTCATTGTGGGACCTGCTAGGAAAAACGACGCCTGAAGTGGTGCCGCTGGGAAAAACAACGCCAGGAGTGGCACCCCCTGGTGGATTATCTGCAAGCACCGCTGTATCTGATGCGCCAGCACCTTCTGGTTCTGGATCGGCTGCACCACTGTTACATGCACCTGAAGTTTGATCTGCAGTATTATTCTCATCACAAATATCAGTGCGGTTAGGACCATTGATCAATTGACCATTCTGTTCACCCCTAGTAATAGGATTCAGGAAGGTTGATGGAAGCAAAAGTATTTCTGATCGTAATCGAACACCGGCATTGGAGTGTAATTGAGAGAAGAGAAATATGTTGTCATCAAAAATAACATCGCGAGAGATATATACTCTTTCGGAACTGATATCAAGACATTTAAACCCTTTATGAAGATTACTATAGCCAAGGAAAGTGCACTGTTGGGATCTAAACTGGAGTTTGCGAGAATTATATGGACGAAGATGAGGCCAACATGCACATACAAAAATACGAAGGGATGAATAGTTGGGTTTTTCTTTGAACAAACGTTCTAAGGGTGTAGTAACTTTACTAGGTATTTTATTTATGAGATAAGTGGCTGCCAGAAAAGCTTCATTCTAGAATTTTAGTGGCATAGATGCTTGGGCTAATAAAGAAAGGTCAACTTCCATAATATGACGATGTTTGCGTTCAGCAAAGCCGTTTTATTGGTGTGTGTGAGGACATGAGACATGGTGAGTGATTTCTACTTTAGTAAAAATGAATTTAACTTCTCATACTCACCACCCTAATCAGATTGCATGGCAATAATTTTTCGATTGAAGAGTCTTTCAACAAGACTTTAAAACTCATGAAATTTTGAGAAGACTTTAGACTTGTATTTCAGTAAATAAATCCATGTAAACTTACTGAAATCATATATAAAGCTTACATAATACTTTTTGCCCCCAACGGAATTAGGTGCAAGACCCCACACATCTGAATAAATTAATTCTAAAGCAAACTTGGACATACTGGTAGATCTAACATAAGGCAGTTGATGGCTCTTGGCCTTTTGACAGGAATCACATACGGACTCTTCAATGGACTCTGCTGAACAAGGCAAATTATTCTTGCTAATGACTCGATGAACAATTGGAAGAGATGGATGTCCTAGGCGATTATGCCACCTACCAACAGTAGGTTTTATGACTCCATAGACCTCTCTAGATGCCAAAGGAAGAGGATAGAGGCCATGAAGACACCACCCTTTAAGAAGTGTGTTCTTCGTGGCCCGATCCTTTATCAAAAAATAGAACGGGTGAACTTCTAAAAATGCATGATTATCATAAAGAAAGCGATGAATTGAAACAAGATTCTTTTTAGCCTTCGGAACATGCAGAATATTTTTGAGGAACAACTTATGATTACTAGGGGTATGAACAATTGAATGGCCAATGCGATCAATATCCATACCTGACCCACTTGCTATATGAACTTGATCCTTGCCGTTATACTTGTCACGAATCGTCAATTTCTCTATCTCACTGGTAATATGGTCGGTTGCACTAGTATCCATGTACCAGTTGGTGTCGAGGCAGCAACAGCACTTCTTTCTGTTGGAACGAACTCTTCGTCAAACCTGTGCCAACAATCAAATACAATATGGCATGTTTTTCCACAAAGTTGACAAACTGGACTTTTGTTGTTGGAGTTGCCGCACCCACCAAAGCCGCCAGAGTTGTCGCTGCCATGGCCTCTGCCACGGCCACGGCCGCCACCATCTGTAGTGATCCTGCCACCTCAATTAAAATTAAAGTTACCTCCGCCGCGTCCACCGCGCTTGGCGATGTTAACCGACGAGTTCGGTCCTTCTTGTCGTAGTTTCATCCGGTTCTCAAAGCTCAGAAGCTATGCATAAACTTCCGAGACAGAGACCAGATGTGTTTTCCTGACTATGGAGAACACCACTGGTTCAAATTCAACGTCGAGACCAGTGATGATGTAGGCGTTCAGTTCTTCATCATCCAATGCCTTGCCAGACAAAGCAATCTCATCAGCAAGAGCTTTTATCTTGCCAATATATTCTGCCACCGTCATGTTGCCCTTGCGAGTGGGGGCAAGAGCTATGCGCATGTTGATGGAACAAGCATGGCTTGCATCGAGAACATATTCTCGATTGCCTTCCATACTTGTTGACAACTTGAGTCAGCACCTCTTTTGAAAGGGAAGAGAGAATGTACCCAAGAACTTGTTGATTTGAGGCAATCCACGCCTCATAGGCTGGATTTGATTGCACGATGGTATTGCCATCTTCCACGAAGCTGATCTCTGCTTCTGGAGTTTTCCTTGCGCCGGTCAGGAAAGCTTCTAAGTGAGCACCATGAATTAGAGGCAGAACCTGTGCCTTCCAGAGAAGATAATTCCCCTTGTTCAATTTCTCAGCAACAACTTGGCTGGCCAGGGGATTCAGAGCGGCTGTATTGGAAGAGCTCGCCATGTTTGCTAGATGTGTTTTTGGTGGAGGAGAGGCTCTAATACCATAAAGGAAATCATGAGCTGGTAGATGCGTGAAGCGTTGAACCCCCGTAGAGGCCGTAGGTTTCGTGTTGATAAAGGCTAGGAAGAGCCCCTGGCATGGCGAACAATCTGGAGATTACATCATTCGTTTGAAAACAAAAAGATAAACAGAACATAGAGCTTATCTAACTAATGACGCGTGATCACAACATTTCTGGACTTATCTTCTATGCATCTGTTCTTATCTTTAACAAGAATCACTATGGTGCATTATCACTATAGATGTCAACCATCTGGTGTTGAGATGGTGCATCATCACTATAGCATATTGTCACTATTGCATGACAACCATCTGGTGCTCTGAGATGCATGGCATCATACCGCATGTGAACACATAGAAGCCATGAGCCCTTTTTGTCGATGTTGTCTTACTAGCCTTACTGATTTAGAACTAGTTGACCGGATGGTCTATAACTATGATAAATTGTCTAAAATTTAAATTCAAAATTTGAAATCGAATGATTACCAAGCGTTTTGGTTCGTTAGTCGATATCAATATGCATCGTTAGTTGGATGGTTAGCTAGGGTGCCAACCTATTTATATATATAAAAGCCGATCAATTAAAGAATATAGAAAACCCTTGACTTCATGGATGCTCTAATGCAACGCAATCACAAAGTGTTTGTCACGGACGAAAGCCATCAAGGTCATCATGTGAAGCTTCGATGGACTTGGGCCCGTTTGAAACAGCTCGTGGAAGAGCAGGATTGAAGAAGCTAATGTTTATAACAATTATTCAAAGCCTAAACGAATAAATATATGCTAAAAATTTGACAAAGAACTTTAAAACAATCTTTTTGATAATTTTATATATAATTGTTTTAAAATTTATGCAGTTTAAAAAACTGACAAGCAAATCTGAAACGAACTGGCCTAACTAAGTAGGAAATGAAGAGAGATATTGGGCCTGATGTTTTTTATAATCTTTCATATATAGTTTTCTTTAAAAAATTATACAGTTTAAGTGTGTGAAAAGCATTCAAAGACTTAAACATAAGCTAAGCCTGAAACCAAATAGAGCCTAAGCAAGCAGAAGAGAAAGAGACACCTCAGGCCGTAGGGTCTATACATGGCCAATCGGGCATATGGTGCCGACAGGCTATGCACGGCTCAGTCAAGGCATGGCCAGTTATACATGGCTGACCTAGTAATGAGGACATCACTACTATGGATACATATGACACCCTTTCGATTGCAATCCAAGAATCAATAACTCGAGCTCGAGCAAGACAATTGAATCTCCAGGTGAGCTCGTTCCTCAGTACCTCTTTATATAATTTTTAGAATAGATTACTATCTAATTATTTTATTATGCTTAGAAATATTGGAGAGGACCAGGAGGTACATGGAGGGAGGCAAGGAGGCGGAGAAGACCAGCAAGGACGTCCAAACCGAGTTGAAAGTCCAATCCAACTCTAACTCGAGTTCAACTCGGATTCCAAGAGCAGCGTGTATTAAAATCGTCGCCCAGGCCACATACGAACTCCGTTTTTGACATTCCACCCATGCACGGAAAGCTAACTTCGGCATCTTTCCAATGACTCGGTTTCACATCAAAACTCCTTCTAGATCAACAGAAATTGTTGAAACAAGTTGACATCCAGAATCTGTCAGCATGCTGTTTTCTGTGTTATTGAGCCTTTGGGCCGTGTATCCAATTGAGCCTATTAGGGGTGCATTCGGAACTACTATATAAGTTGTTTCTACAGCCATCTAGGGTTTTTGAGTTTATTTTACACGTTACTTTGATAGCCGCGCGCCACTGGTTTTGTAAGTGAACATCAACTCGCAGATTCCAATAGAATTTTAGTTCAATTGTGTTTTCTGCATTCTTGCTTGTGTTTTTCTATTCGCATGCAAGGATTAGCCTTTGTAGTGAGATCAATTAGGCTGTGCTTAGTTGATAACTAGAGGAGAAGTGGTGATGCGATTGCAGGGGTTCGATCTCGTGGATCGGAAGTCAGATCATGTGTATCTCGTCTCCACTAATCGTTGTTTATCCTCCACCCGACGAAAGATCGAGCATCCCGCCCTCTATCAGTTGGTATCAGAGCTCGATTTACCATCGGGTTCTTATATCTTAGATTAGATTGATTTCATATTTGTCTCACGGTCCACGAAAAAGCCACAAAAAAATTGGTAGTCATAAGTTTTCCCTTGTCCGAGATCATCCCTAGCCTTTGCACGTTTTAGTTTTAGACTCCATAGTATTGAGTTTGTGTCCTAGGTTAAGTCCAGTTGCTGGTTAGTATTGTGATCTCTTTGCCTAAACCGAAAACACCAGCCACTACCATCCTAGTCGGTTTGCAATTTTGAGCGAACCAGAGTCCTCATAAAACCCTATTTCGGACAACTCCAGTAAAACAACCATAACTTTTGCATACGGACTCAGAATCAGACAAATAAGTACATTTTAGAGATCTACAGAAAAGGTTACATCCAAATCTTCTTGCTTTGTCAGGTCAGCGATTTTATTTTCCCTAAATTCGGCCTAAAAGATTGAGTTTCTGAGGCCTGAAGTTTTTTCTACAATAACTATATAGCGCCTCTCTTTTGTCGACAGGTCACTCTGGCTCTGCATTCATCAAAAATCTCTCTGGTCTATCTTCTTTGTGCTCCTGGTCAACAAAAAAAAGAGAAGTGCAAAAAAAAGTGTTAAAAAAAGAATCTCGAAAAAAAGAGAATATCAAAAAAAACATAGGAGCACTTAGAGATAGCTAGAAAGATATTAGTGCTGAGTGGTGCTGTTTTTTTGGATGATGTTTTGTGCTGAATCTATCCATCCATAAGCCATCCTTTGAGATTTAACCACTCTCTCATATAATCCTTATTGCATAGGGATCACATTCAGACCAGCAATTAGTACGAGTACTATGGACACTTATTTAATATTACTATCTATTTCTGAATTGTGTTCCACCATATAAATAACTTGTATTTAACCTTCTAGACTCCACATATATACTTCTGATCAGTGCAGTTTGGGTCCTTACAATCGTTGTGCCACTACCTCTTGATGTCACCGACCAGTCAAGAATTGTGTTGTAGCCAAGATTGTGCCATCCACTATCCATCGTTGGTAAGATCCTTGTAAGATCGTGGTAAGACGCTTGAGTGTGAACGACACCACCTTCCACTACCTATTAGTTGATAGGGCTAATATTTTTTTCTAGTGTTTTTCTTTTTTACTAACCATGGCAGGAAGCTCAAAGGACCCAACGGATTTCGATGAGTGTGTCTCCAAGGGAGAACTTGCCGATGTTATGGCAAGACAAGATTTGATGTTTGACCAAATCATAAATTGCCTAGACACCATACAAGATAGCATACAAACTCTCTCCTGGAGGCTAGAAGCATTAGAGACCAATCCTCAGCCTCGAAGGGACAACGTTGATCAAGGGGATGATGAAGACATGGTGTACGATGACAATGGGGGAATAGATCACCAAGCCACCCGGGATCAACGTCTTCGACAACGTCAGTGACCCAACCAAGCAGGTATGGGAGGTAATGTCAACAACAATCGAGGTAATGATAACTCTTATGCCAAAGTTAAGTTTACTATCCCATCTTTTCATGGTTAATATAACGCTGAAAAGTACCTAGATTGGGAGATGACCATAGAGCAAAAATTTAACGCGCATCTAGTTTCTGAACACCATAGGGTTAGACAAGCAACTAGTGAGTTTAAAGATTTTGCTATAATTTGGTGGGGTGAGCTAGGTAATACTTGATTACAACCTGATACGTGGGATAAATTAAAAGAAGCTATGCGACATAGATTTGTTCCTCCTTCTTATCAACGTGAATTGCGTAAGAAATTGCAATGCTTGGATCAAGGTAACATGTCTGTGTAGGAATATTATGCAGAGCTTCAGAAGGGCATGATCCGCTGTGGTGTTGTGGAGAACACCGAGGACAAGATTTGTCGCTTCTACGGTGGATTGAGGCATGAGATTCAGGACATTCTCGATTACAAGGAATATGATATTGTTAACCACTTGTTTCAGCTTGCTATGCTTGCAGAGAAGGAGTTGCAGGGGCGATCACACAAGGCCAGAACCTCCTATCAGCAATGCGGGATGAGCACACTGGCACCAGCTAAGCATTCCTCTTCTTCAAGCATTCGCCTTGTGCCTACGCTTACTCTGGCACCTTCCCCAACACTAGCAAGCACACGGCCTTCTACTTCTATGCGAGCTGATGATGTAGGTAAAAAGTCATCACAGATTCTCACCAAAAGTTCTTTATCTTCTACAGCCACAAGACATACTTTGGGCATTCAATATCATCATTGCCATGGGATTGGTCACATGAAGAGGGACTGTCTAAGCCAGTGGGCATATATTGCAACAGAAGATGGAGGCTACATCAACGCTTCTGATGTAGAGGACAACATGGCCATTGTTGACACCGACACTGACGATGATGATGATGGCTAAGTATTTGGCTATGATGATACTATGACCTATAGGAGTGTCATTGTCTAGGTGGATTAAACAGACAAGCAGCAACGACATAACTTGTTTCAGATCTTTCTTATCATCAATAACAGGCGTGCTCGCGTTATTATTGATGGAGGAAGTTGCAACAATTTGATAAGCTCAGATTTGGTCAATAAGCTTGGCTTGAGCACACGATCACATCCACATCCATACTATCTCCAGTGGCTGAATAATTCCGGTAAGACTAAAGTGATACAAACAGCCCGCGTGTATTTTTTCATTGGCACATATTCTGATTCTATTGATTGTGATGTGGTTCTAATGCAAGCTTGTTCTCTTTTATTGGGTAGGCCTTGAGAGTATGATAATGATGCAATTCACCATGGTAGAAGTAATAAATACACTATTATGCATAAAGGAACAAAAGTTATTTTGCTACCTTTGACTCCCGGCGAAATTATTAGAGCTGATAGGGAGAAAGCAGCTAATAAGAGCAAACATAATAATTTTAAACCTGAAAATCAGCAAGTACTAAAATTAAAAGATGATGTTATGCTTGCAACTAGAGCTGATCTTACTGAGATAAATGATGATGATGTGTGCTATGCACTAGTTTGTAAGGATGCTCTCTATTCTGTTGATGATTTAGCTCCCACTTTGCCTTCTGCTGTCAATAACCTTTTGTAGGAGTTTTGAGATGTTTTTTCCCTGAGATTCCTCCAGGACTTCCACCCATTCGAGAGATAGAACATCAGATCAACATGATTCCTGGAGCAAGTTTACCAAATAGAAATGCCTATCGAACCAACCCTAAGGAGACTAAGGAGATTTAGTGCCAAGTCCAAGACATCTTGGACCGTGGGTATATACGTGAGAGCCTTAGTCCTTGTGCTGTCTCTGTTATTTTGGTGCCTAAGAAAAATGAATCATGGCGCATGTGTGTTGATTGTAGAGCCATTAACTAATGGAATTGTGCCTAAGAGACTTCCGGGGAACCGGAAGTTCTGGCTGAGGGCCAGAAGTTCCGGGTTCTGGAGCATCCGGAAGTTTTGGTTGGACCAAAAGTTCCGGGCCAGCCCCAGTTTCGGTTTCTAAAGGAGCCAGAAGTTCTGGTTGGACCGAAAGTTCCGGGCCTGCCAGGACGAACTGGAAGTTCCGGTTAGACCGAAAGTTCTGGGTCAAAATAAATTCGATACAGAAGGTTATTTTTGGAAGTTCCGGTCCAAGCGAACAGATTAGATCTATTGGGCTTTAATATAGATTAAAGGCCCGTGACAGGGCACTATATAAAGAGAGGAGGGGCTAGAACGAAAAAGTTGCTGTTTGATGTTGGTTTTGACAAAACCTTAGCCGCCACCTCTCTTCTCTCCACGATTATAAGTGTTGTGATCAATCTCTCCCTGGATCTCGTGAGTGGAGCTAGCACGCCGGCGCGAGGTGATCCAGTCTCCGAACGTGTGGATACCGTGGAGGCACTACTCCAATAGTAGTGCTCATTTTCCTTCCGTCGAGTTCGCTGGATCGTAGGATCGCGTCGTCTTCATCGCCGGATCGTCGACGAACGAGCGAAGTCAGGAGGAGAAACTCGAGGACGCGCTTCATCGACTCTACCTCCGCTGCCCGAGCATGTCTCGTGGCCTGAGGTAACGATTCATGATCCCATTACACGCATGGTTCCTGGGCTAACGGGGTAAAATTTTGAATTTAAGCGCTAGTGTAGCCTCCCCATAACCCAACAATGGTATCAGAGCCTACGTGCGTAGTGTTCGATCTGGATCGATCACATATGGTGATATGTGGTGGAAATAGATTGGATCTATTATTTTTTGCGTCGGATTTTTTGGAAGTTCCGGTTGGACCGGAAGTTTCGGGCCGAAATAATTTTCGATACAGAATGTTATTTTCGGAAGTTCCAGACAGAAATAAATTCTGTACAGAAGGTTATTTTTGGAAGTTCCAGGTGTGACTAGAAACTTCTAGGCCAAAATAAATTCGAGCCAGAAGGTTGATGTTGAAAGTTCCGGCCCTGAGTCGGAAGTTCCGGGCCCTTCGATTGGAAGTTCCGGTCCTCTGAGCCGGAAGTTCCGGGTTTGGTTCAGTCACGTCTAGATTCTGCCTAACTTATTTTTACAGGGAATGTTGTGACTGGTATGGCCTTGTACAGCATGTGATGCATGTATGTAATAGGCTGATACAAGTTCATAGAAACCTGAAGTGTGATGACCCGATGGACAGGAACCATGGAGATGGAGATCGCCATGCGAGAGGGCCATACTATGTCACAGTTAATATGATTGCCTGTGATGTTGACTTATGTTCCTGTCATACTATTCTTTCATGTTCTATGTGCGGTAGACATCGTTACCATGTTAAAATAGTTTTCCTCAGAAAATTAAGTATTGATGCTCTTTGCAATAGCTGCACCTACTAAGGTTCTCGATCATCGATGGTGGGTCTGCCAAAGCAGGGTGCCGTCTTTTATCTTGACTAGTTAGGGTGGATATCGAACAATCACATGCATAGTATTGGTTTGCTTAACAAAGCTATCAAAACGGTTTTGGGCTTTGGGGCATGGAGTTGGGAGTCGGGCATTGGATGCTATACCAATGAACAAGAGTCACATGGAGATGTGATTAGCAAAGTGTTGTTCGATATTTTTGAATGATATGCTCTATGGTGTTTGTCTATTGTTAAATGGCTTATATATTCTGAATCTTGAGGATACACATGTTTATAACATCAATACAAAAAAACCTCAACTCAATAATTTGAATCCTACCTATGTATGGTATTATCGTTTGGGTCATATAAATGAGAAGCGCATGCAGAAGCTCCATAGAGATGGGTTTTTAGAGTCATTTGATTTTGAATCGTTTGACGCATGTGAGTCTTGTTTACTTGGCAAGATGACTAAGGCGTCTTTCACTGGTCAAAGTGAGAGGGCAAATAAATTGTTGGCCATTGTACATACTAATGTATGTGGACCAATGAGTTCTATAGCTAGAGGTGGATTCCAGTACTTTATTACTTTTACCGACGACTTTAGTAGATATGGTTACGTCTACTTAATGAGGTATAAGTCGAAATCCTTTGAAAAGTTCAAGGAGTTCCAGAATGAGGTACAAAATCATACTGGCAAGACAACTAAATTTCCGCGATCGGATCGTGGAGGTGAATATTTGAGCCATGAGTTTAATGATTATTTGAAGCAGTGTGGAATTGTTCCACAGCTGACTCCATCCGGTACACCTCAGTGGAATGGAGTGTCCGAGCGGAGAAACCGAACTTTGTTGGACATAGTCCGGTCGATGATGAGTCGAACTGATCTTCCATTGTCTTTCTGAGAATTCGCTTTAGAAACTACTGCTTTCACACTAAATAGAGTTCCATCTAAATCTGTAGAGAGGACACCATATGAGATATGGACTAGGAAGCGTCCCGGACTGTCTTTCTAAAGATCTTGGGTTGTGAGGCCTATGTGAAACGTTTGACGTCTGATAATCTCACTCCCAAATCTGATAAATGCTTCTTTGTGGGATATCCTAGGAAAACCAAAGGATATTACTTTTATAATCGGAAAGAAGGCAAAGTGTTTGTCACCCGGAATGGTGTCTTTCTTGAGAAAGAGTTTCTCTCGAAAGGGGTTAATGGGAGCACGGTGTGACTCGAAGAGGTTCGAGAACCACTAGAAAGTGTTTCAGCTCCTACTGAACCGGATCTCAATATGCAAGATGTTACAGAAACTGTTGTCGAGATACCAGCCCCACGTCGGTCGGAGAGGTTAAGTCGCGCGCCCCAGCGGTTAGCTTTTTTAACCACTAGGCAGCGCGACATATTATTGTTGGACAATGATGAACCTAAGACCTATTTAGAAGCGGTGATGGGACCAGACTCTAAAAAATGGCTTGGAGCCATAAGATCTGAGTTAGAATCTATGCGAGAGAATCAAGTTTGGAATTTGGTTGATCCACCTGATGGTGTAAAAACTATCGAGTGTAAATGGATTTTTAAGAAAAAGATAGACGTTGATGGAAATATTCACATCTATAAAGCACGATTGGTGGCGAAAGGTTTCAGGCAGATTCAAGATGTTGATTGTGATGAAACATTTTCGCCCGTCGCTATGCTAAAGTCTATCCAGATCATCCCACGATTGGTGGCAAAAGGTTTCAGGCAGATTCAAGATGTTGATTGTGATGAAACATTTTCGCCCGTCGCTATGCTAAAGTCTATCCAGATCATCCTAACAATTGCCGTATTTTATGACTATGAGATATAGCAAATGGATGTCAAGACGGCTTTCCTTAACGGAAACCTAAGTGAGGATGTGTACATGACACAGCCTGAAGGTCTTGATGATCCAGAAAATGCTGGGAAAGTTTGTAAGCTATAAAGGTCCATTTATGGGCTGAAGCAAGCTTCTCGGAGTTAGAACCTTCGTTTTGATGAGGTAGTCAAAGGGTTTGGCTTCATCAAGAACGAAGAAGAGCCTTGTATTTATAAAAAAGCTAGTGTGAGCTCACTTGTGTTTCTGGTCTTATATGTAGATGATATATTATTGATCAGAAACGATATTCCTATGCTAGATGCTGTCAAGTCTTTGTTGAGAAAAAGTTTTTCAATGAAAGATCTTAGAGAGGCAGCATACATCTTGGGTATAAAGATCTATAGAGATAGATCGAGAAGGGTAATTAGATTAAACCAAAGCATGTACATTGACAAGGTATTGAAACGGTTCAATATGCAGAATTCAAAGAAAGGTTTCCTGCCAATGTCACATGGTATTTCTCTCAGCAAGAGTCAGTGTCCTTCGACACCTGATGAGCTAGAGAAGATGAGTGTGCGATCCAGTATGCCTCCGCAATCGGATCCATCATGTATGCCATGCTTTATACATGCCTAGATGTATTTTATGCTCTAAGTGTTACGAGCAGATATCAGTCAAACCTGGGTGAAAGTCACTGGGCGGTAGTAAAAAGTATCCTTAAGTACTTGAGAAGGATTGAGAATATGTTCCTAGTGTATGAAGGCGAGGAGGAGCTCATTGTAAATGGTTACACCGATGCTAGCTTCCAAACCGATAAGAACGATTCATGATCGCAGTCTGGATTTGTGTTCTGCCTCAATAGAGGCGCAGTGAGTTGGAAGAGTTCTAAGCAAGAAACGGTTACAGATTCAATGACAGAAGCCGAGTATATTACAGCTTCGGAAGCTGCAAAGGAGACAGTTTGGATCAGAAAGTTTGTTTCTGAACTGGGTGTTGTCCCTGGTGCGTCCAGTCCAGTGGACCTCTATTGTGATAATAGTGGTGCCATTGCGCAAGCCAAGAAGCCTAGATCACATCAGAAGTCCAAGCACATATTCCGGCGCTATCACCTGATCCGTGAGATTATAGATAGAGGTGATGTGAAAATATGCAAGGTACACACGGATTTGAACATAGCCGATCTGTTGACGAAGTCTCTCTCACAGCCCAAGCATGAGGCGCACTTGAGCTCTATGGGTATTAGATACTTGCGTGAGTGAGTCCAGTGTATGTGAGAGAAAGTATTTTGTCTATGCTGATGTATATTTGGATAATTGGTTATCTTGTTGCTTAAATAAATGTCTTTTACATTGATCAGCAAGTTGATGACTTGTTTGTGAGACTCTTTGTGTTATGATGTTATTCTAAATGATCCCTGATCTGAGATCGTCATGTGGGACAGTGATAATTTATAGATTAGCACATCTGTCTAATTGATGATCAAGTTTCACAGATCATAGACATGGAGATGTCAAATCAGTAATGTAGACTTATGTTGGTGAATATGGAGTTGGATAGACCCACCTTGAGATACTGCTGGGATTGTTATTTTATATATGCCATCAGTTGTCATCTCAAATGGTGTACCAACAGAATCCTTAGACTTGAGATCGTCATTGATTTCAGAATGTGTAGTAGCACACTTAGGGGCTTCCAAATGCTATTCCGTAACAGGGTAGTTATAAAGGTTGCTTTCGGGTTTGTCACGAAACATATCATGGGATGTGAGCGGTCAAGATAGAATTTACCCCTCCTACATAACGGGAGAGACATCTCTGGGTCCCTCGAGGTAGTCGGATTGAAAAATGCATGGCCATGCCACTATGATCAAAGAGTTGATCATGATTGAATCCACTATTTGATCGAGTGAAGTGTCGAGCTATCAACAAGGGTGGCACGAATCTCGCCTTGAGCTTGACTGATGTCGTGTGGTAAAGGGATTGGTGCGTGAGTATATCAAGGTTCAGAAAGTATGATTTTGACTTTGTATGCTTTCAGGGATCAATATGTGCTGCTAGGTACCGCTATTGATTGGCGATTTAGAAAGGGTTTTTAGGTAGCGGCCGTTTGCATATGAACCTATCGGGTCGCACGCTTAAGGGGATTGGATTTTAAAGTTTGCAAGAATTGTCTCTTGTCCAAGTGGAAGATTGATGGAATTGTGCCCAAGAGAATTATAGGGAACCGGAAGTTCTGGCTGAGGGCCAGAAGTTCCGGGTTCTAGAGCATTCGGAAGTTCTAGTTGGACCGAAAGTTCCAGGCCAGCCCCAGTTTCGGTTTCTCGAGGAGCCGAAAGTTCCGGTTGGACCAGGAGTTTTGGGTCTGCCTAGACGAACCGGAAGTTCCGGTTAGACCGGTAGTTCCGGTTAGACCGGTAGTTCCGGTTAGACCGGAAGTTCCGGGTCAAAATAAATTCGATACAGAAGGTTATTTTTGAAAGTTCTGATCCAGGCGAACAGATTAGATCTGTTGGGCTTTAATACAGATTAAAGGCCCGTGACAGGGTACTATATAAAGAGAGGAGGGGCTAGCATGAAAAAGCTGCTATTTGATGTTGGTTTTGACAAAACCTTAGCCGCCACCTCTCTTCTCTCCTCGATTGCAAGTGTTGTGATCAATCTCTCCCTGGATCTCGTGAGTGGTGCTAGCACGCCGACGTGAGGTGATCCTGTCCCTGGACATATGGATACTGTGGAGGCACTACTCCAATAGTGGTGCTCATCTTCCTTCCGTCGAGTTCGCTAGATCGTAGGATCGCGCCATCTTCATCGTCGGATCGCCGACGAACGAGTGGAGCTGGGAGGAGAAACTCGAAGACGCGCTTCATCGACTCTACTTTCGCTGCCCGAGCGCATCTCGTGGCCTGAGGTAACGATCCATGATCCCATTACACGCATGGTTTCTAGGCTAACGGGGTAAATTTTTGAATTTAAGCGCTAGCGTAGCCTCCCCATAACCTGACATTAACAATATAAACATTAGATTTCGTCATCCAATTTCTAGATTAGATGATATGCTTGATGAATTAAGTGGTTCTATTGTGTTCTCAAAAGTAGACTTACGTAGTGGATACTACCAAATCAGAATGAAATTAGATGATGAATGAAAGACCGTGTTTAAAACTAAATTTGGCTTGTATGAGTGGTTAGCCATGTCTTTTGAATTAATCAATACACCTAGTACATTTATGCGACTCATGAATGAAGTTTTACGTGCTTTCATTAGAAGATTTGTGATGGTTTACTTTCATGATATATTGATTTACAGTAAGTCATTACCTGAGCATCTTGATCATCTACGTGCTATTTTTATCGCTTTACGTGATGCATGCTTATTTGGTAATCTTGAAAAGTGCGCTTTTTGCACCGAACGGGTTTCGTTTCCGGGTTATGTTGTGACTCCATAGGGAATTGAGGTCGATGACGCCAAGGTGCAAGCGATACAGAGTTGGCCAACGCCCACAACATTGTCACAAGTACGGTGTTTTCATGGACTTGTTGGATTTTATCGCCGCTTTGTGAAAGATTTCAGTACCATCGTTGCTCCATTGAATGAGTTAACCAAGAAGGGAGTTGTGTTCCATTGGGGGAAGTAATAGGAGACATCATTTAATCTTTTAAAAGAAAAGCTTACTCACGCACCATTGCTACAACTTCATGATTTCGTTAAGACTTTTAAGTTAGAATGTGATGCTAGTGGCATAGGCATTGGTGACGTATTGATGCAAGAAGGTAAATCTGATGCTTACTTTAGTAAAAAGTTAAATGGGCCAGTTCTTAATTATTCCACTTTTGATAAGGAATTGTATGCTCTCGTTCGTTCTTTAGAAACATGGCAGCATTATTTGTGGTCCAAGGAATTTGTCATTCATTCTGATCATGAATCACTTAAGCATATTCATAGTCAAAGTAAATTGAATCATATACATGCTAAGTGTGTTGAATTTATAGAGTCTTTTCCTTATGTCATCAAACACAAGAAAGGGAAAGACAATGTAATAGCTGATGCTTTATCTAGACAGTATAACATGTTATCTTAGCTTGATTGTCGTATTTTTGGATTTGAATCGATAAAAGAACAATATGCTCTTGATGCTGATTTTAAATATGTTCTTATGCATTGTAAAGAAGGGCGTACATGAAATAAATTTGTGCTGAATGACGGATTCTTGTTTTGAGCTAACCGCTTATGCATTCCTGTTGGATCTGTTTGTCTTTTATTGTTGCAGGAATCACATGGAGGAGAACTGATTGGTCATTTTGGTGCCAAGAAGACAGATGATGTTTTGTCCAATCGTTTCTTTTGGCTAAAGATGAGGCGAGATGTAGAATGATTCGTGGCTCGCTGCACCACATGCCAAAAGGCCAAGTCAAGGTTAATCCATATGGTTTGGGAAAAAGTCTAGTTTACCCCCTCAAGTATATAGCTATAGACGAATGTTTCCCTAAACTACAAAACCAGGCTCTTGACCCCCCAAACTATTCTATACCAGACAAATAATCCCCCAGGGTGGTTTGATACGGTGGTTTTGCTGATGTGTCTGTCCATGTGGCAGGAGACGCTGACGTGGCAAGAAACGTTGGTAGGGAACGTCTACGTGGCTACGGGACCCACTTGTCAATAGCCTTTCATCTTCTTTCTCCTTTCTCCTCTTCTCCCTCTCTGTCCTGCGCCAAGTCACTAGAAGCCCATAGGCCTACGCCCCTGCCGCTTGACTACGTGTCCTCTCGGTTGCCGCTCGGCCGCCTCTAGCCCATCACCCGCATGCTTTTGCTCGGACTTAGGGGAGAGGGCGGTGCTACGCGGAGGCATGGGGCGGCCAGGGCATGGGTGAGCTAGGCGTGCAGGGCGGGCGTGCAGGAGCACTGACGATGTGACGCGCAGGACTGGGGCCAGCGCGCGGGTGCACCAACGGTGCGACGCGTAGGACTAGGGCGAGCGCGCTGGCGCTGTGGTGCGCGGGAGCTGGGGTGGGCGTGCCGACGCGCTGGCGCTGCGTTGCGTGGGTCACAGGCGAGCAGGGATGAGCTTGTCGACGATGCGGCACGCGTGAGCTAGGGGCACGGGCGAGCTAGGGCGGGCGCGCAAGGACACCGACGATGAGACGCGTGTGAGCTAGGGGCACGGGCAAGCCGGGACGGGGCCTTCCCGCCATTCGCCAGACCGACCCGCTGCTGCAGCGCCTACACCCACGCCACATCGTCGCCGTTCGCCCGTGCCACGTCTCATGCACAACGCCGTGTACTATAGAGCAGCGTCATCGACCCACACCTAGCGTTTCGCCGTCGCCTCTGCACCTCTGTAGCCATGCCGCCCAAAGCTTCCTCGCAGGTTCGTTTTCCTGAAGATCACCAGCATTTCCCTTGCTCCGCCGTTGAATCGCCGAGCCTATATAAGCCCCGCTCTGCATTTGCTGATTTCCCCTTTTCACGCCAAACCAAGAAGGTACATCCACTCCCAAATTCCTTTTAGTAACATCAAATCTAAGGTATAAGAATCATCGTATGTTATTTGTTCGAGTAGTTCGCTGTTCGTAGCTCGCCGACAATGAGAGCCCTAAAACTGTTTTTTGGTTCCACGTCGCTAGGTCTCTGTGTAGCTCCATAGCTCGATCCGACGGTAGGTTAGAGTTGCTAGTAGTGCTAATTTGGTGAGAAGGTTCCCTGTTGGTCACCGGAGCACCGCCATCGCCATCCGCACCGGTGGCTCAAGCTTCTATTGTGCACTACCGTTTAGCCCATCCGTAGCTCCGTTCATCAATCCAACCGTTGGATAGCTTCATCTTGGCATGTTGTATCTACTGTTAAAATCTCATGGTCATCGGAGTTACGAGGAGGGAGAACGAGCCTAGACAAACTATAGCCGTCCGTAGCCTTCTTCAACCTCCAACCCGCACGCCACTCTCTGTTCTATGCCCTGTCCTGTGGACCCCGTGAGTCAGCACTCTTTTTCTTCTCTCCGCTCATGTGCGCTTGCTTTGGCCGCCCTCCCTTGCCAGCCGGGGCCCGCTCGCCCGGTCTCTACATTGCTCGCCCGACGCGTACCGTGCCTCTGCTACCCGGGTCCGCAAGCCAGCTAGAGCGCACGCTTGAACCGTGCTAGCAACGCCGCCAGCTTCCACGCATGCTCTATGTGCAGGTCCGCATGAATGGAAGTGGTGCGGGGGTGCTCAGGGGCTGGGGTTACGCGGGCGGCGGCTAGGAGGATGAGAGAGGAAGAAAAAGGAAAGAGAAGTGGAGAAGAAGAAAAAGGAAAAAGGAAAAAGGAGAGGGTCCCACTTGTCAGTGACTAAAACCAGACCAAATCAGCATCCAAGTGTCCACGTGAACGGCCACATCAGCAAAACCGCCAGCGTGGACTGCCACGTCAGCAAAACCACCACAGAAAACCATCCCGGGGGGTTATTTGTTTGGTATAGATTAGTTCGGGGGATGTAGAGTCTGATTTTTTATTTGGAGGCAACTTTCGTCTACAGGGTAATACTTCGGGGAATAAAGTAGACTTTTTCCTATGGTTTATATATGTCTCTTCCTATTCCTTCCATACCATAGGTAGACATCACTATGGACTTTGTTTTGGGACTGCCTAGAACAAAGAAGGGAGCGAATAGCATTTTTATTGTGGTAGCTTGATTTTCTAAGATGGCACATTTCATACCATGTCATAAAAGTAATGATGTTGTTCATATTGCTAATCTTTTCTTCAAGAAAATTGTGCGCTTGCATGGTATGCCTTCTACTATTGTTTCAGATCACGATGCTAAATTTTTGAATCACTTCTGGCGCACACTTTGGAACAAGTTAGGAACCAAGTTGCTGTTTTCTATAATATGTCATCCACAAACCGATAGACAAACTGAGGTAGTGAATAGAACTTTATCTATCATGTTGAGAGCAATTTTGAAGAAAAATTTAAAGATGTGAGAGGAGTGCTTACCACATGTTGAGTTCGCGTATAATCGGGCAGAACACTCCACAACCAAGGTAAGTCCATTCAAGGTAGTGTATGGATTTAATCCCCAGGCTTCTATTGATCTTTTACCTTTACCTACTAGTGAAAGAACTCATAATGGTGCTAAAGAACGTGTGTCGACGGGTGGTCGGACAATCCTCCTCGGGGGTGGTCCGAGGGGGTGATTTGTAGTGGCAGGGAAGCGCTGCACTCAAGACTCGATGGTTGCACAGCTCATATGAATAGAACTGGCCGGAGTTGACTCGAGGGTTTAGAGTGGTTCGGCCCC
>KE371826.1:0-12208 GCA_000418225.1 Zizania latifolia | reverse complement strand
AATGACTTACATTCTGAAACAGAGATAGTAACTAATGTTGTAAGGATAAACATAAGCTATTTGAAATCTCCACTTTCCCTTACTACAAACTTCACACTATCCTACTTTGTAAAGCACTACCCATACTTCATACCTTTTTCAACAACTGCCACAGTTGAACACTGCATTACTGATATCCTCTCTTCAAGAAACATCCTTTCCATTGATACAGATACTGATAAGTGAGAGATACACTGTCAATATTTTGTCGTTAAGGAAAGCATCATTGCAACTATGGTACGATAGAAACCCACTACTAATAATCAACTAATTGCCATGTTCTAGTGTTGTCAGTAAAACATTTTCTTTCTATTAGAATCAAACAAACAATCAAGAGCTCAGAGCTCTATCACTGAGTGTATGAACATATTTCCAAAATCCAACTGGTGTTTCCACTACAGATGAGAATATCTCCATACTGAATTTCATTAATTATTGATTCCTAGGTTTCAAAACTCTCTCTTTACCTTCGTACAAGAAACAGAAACAAATCAAGAAACGAAGTCATACAGAACTCTCGTCCTCTCATTCGAGAACAATCTTGGCGCCGATAGCCCGCATCTTCTCAGCGATGCTTTCTGCCTCCTCCTTCGGAACTCCCGCCTTCAGCACGGCCGGCGCCTTCTCCACGAGCTCCTTCGCCTCCTTGAGGCCCAAATTCGTGAACGCCCTCAGCTCCTTGATAATCTTAAGCTTCGCCGCGGCGTCGAAGCCCTCCAGCTTAACGTCGAACGCCATCTTTTCCTCCTTCGCCTTGGCCTCCTCGCCGGTCGCCCCAGGGGCCGCTCCGCCGCCGGAAAGCGGGGCCGCTCCACCGGTGAGGATAGCTAGGGGAGGGAGCTGGTCGACGCCGAGGCGGCCGCGCAGGGCCTCAGTAAGGGAGGAGGCCTCGATGAGACTGAGGCCGCATATCTCGTCTACTAGGGCTGAGACGCGCGGGGTCGGGGTGACGGTTGAGAAGGCGGCGCCGCCACCGCCGCCGCCGGACGGGCCAGGGCCGGCGTCATCGACGACTACCTCGAGAAGAGCAAGGCCAACAAGGTTCGTCCGTTCATTTCACTACGTGATCGATCGAGCTAGGCAGATAGCCGATGATGGAGAATAGTAGCTGACGAGGTTGATCCTCTTCTCCGGTGGCGGCATGCAGGAGCTGAACGACAAGAAGAGGCTGGCCACCAGCGGCGCCAACTTCTCGCGCGCATACACCGTCGAGTTCGGCAGCTGCCAGTTCCCCTACAACTTCACCGGCTGCCAGGACCTCGCCAAGCAGAAGGTTCAGAGCTGACTGTCACTGAAACTCTGCATGCACTTCATCTGCAGTAACTAGCTAGAGCTCGATCATGATCTGAACCTGTAAATTAAATCTTTCTTGCTGCAGAGAGTGCCGTTCATCACCGACGACCTGGAGATCGAGTGCGAGGGGAAGGAGAAGTACAAGTGCGGATCCAACGTCTTCTGGAAATGGTGATCGAAGTCGATCTCTGATCGATCGGCCATGGCATGCATGCTTGGCAACAAGCCTGTACCTAGAGTCCTAGACTACCTCTGTCCAAACTGAAGAAACATTATTTGGCATGTAACTACAACTGTATTTGCATCATCTCCGACTGGAAATTTGTAGCAACTTTTCGATCGATTCGATCGTCTCGTTTTAATCTGTCATCTTGTATTAGTTTCTCATGAATCGCGGTCGAGCTCCAAGAACGGAAAAGGAAATTAAAGAGCAGCTTATTATTACCTGTTCGAAAATGTGATCTGACACGACCGATAACAAGAACAATTGTTTTGGCGTTTAAACATGTGATTATAAAAGGAACGATTTTCAGAGCATTACTTAGATCCATTTTGGAGGAATTAATGGAGGAGACTGCCTCTGCCGTGCATCCATATAGCCAAGAAAAATTTCGAGAATTGGCTTAACAGCTGATGATGATATCTTCCTTTTTATGCACATAAACCTTATAACCTTAGAATTTTTTATATTTCTTTTGAAGTGTAAAGACAGATGATCCTTGCAAGAGATTAGAGTTCACACAATTTGAAATCCAAATTTAAACATTTGGATTTAAATTCAAGCTATACCAGCCAGCTATATACCGGTGGTAACCGGCTGTAGGCTGGTTTTGAGAAGTTACCGGTTGTTTACTGCCAAGATTCTTAAAATGCTTCTAACCTTCAGTCGATTAAGAGCTTGTTTGGTATGATTTCAGATTCGGATTCTAATTCTTTGATGAGAATCAGCTTGAAATATTTCTACCAAACAATTGGAATGTCTCTCCGATATCTTAGCCGTTTGTTCTACATTCAAAAGAACACATTCACATAATAATTTAGTTGAGGTTCATTTGCTCTTGTAAATTGTAATTGGTATACTATATCCATAAAAGTGATGTTTTTTTTTTTATAAACGACTGTTCTTTTTTTCTCTGGACACACATTTTTTCTGAGCTAGTGATCATATTTCTCCGGCCTCTCAAGCCGGAAGCCTTATCCCCGCCTCGCGTCGTGCTCTCCCTCCGCACGCGCGCGCACGGACGTGGCGAGCATGTGAGCCGGGAACGCCTCGTTCCCATGCAGCCGCCAGTAATGACACCGACGAGCTCGGCCGCCGGAGTATCCCTGGTAGCCCCAGCATCCACTGCTAGCAGCTGGTCATGCTTGTTGCCCCCGTCCCCGACGAGGAGGCAGCTGCTCGTGTCCTCCGGCGGCCTCCTGCAGCTCCTCGCCGCCGGGCGGGCGGGCAGCGAGGAGTCCTACCAGTACGACCCGTTGACGGCGGCGGAGCGCGCGGCTAGCGAGTCGGTGTCGCGGCGCGTGGGCGAGGCGGTGCGGCTGCTGGACCTGGGGCGGGAGCTGCAGGCGCGCGGCGAGTTCCCGGCGGCGCTGGCGTCGTTCACGGCGGTGGTGAGCGAGTACAAGGACCTGGCGCTGTCGGAGTACGCGCGGGTGGGGCGGGCGCTGGTGCTGTACGAGGTGGGCGACCGCGACGAGTCCATCGCCGAGATGGAGGACGTGTCGGTGGCGCTGCGTGGGTACCCGGAGATCCACGCGGCGCTGGCGGCGGCGCTGTACGCCGACAAGCACGCGCCGCTGCTCGCCGAGAACCAGTTCGCCATCGCCACGCTGCTCGACCCGCACTACACCGACCTCGCCTACGTCCGGGACACCAAGCACTGGCCTCCCAGCCTCGTCGACTCGCTCCAACACTTCATCACCCTCTCCTAGCTAATCTTTTCTATTATCCAGCTGCCCTTAATTAATTTCAAGCAGCTGTCAATGATATTCATCCACTTAATTCTGTATTATCCACCTTTGTTACCTCCATTTTCATTCTTGGCAATCTATTTATTATACAAACAGAATTCATGCATGATTTCCACTCTGTTGCAGAGTTGGGATGATCCATCATGTACATGATTAAAGAAATCGTTATCAAACTAGTTACTAGCTGTGTGGAACAATCGATTACGTATTAGTCGATAAGATTGTCGAAGATCTCTTATCGTGAGCATGTCTCATGAACGAGGAGGTTCTCTCAAATCAGCCCTTAATTTTTTTTCAAGTTGAGACTTGCAAAAGAAAAAGTCGATCCTTTGTTAAGATGACCTGCTTAAATCCGTGGCACCGCCACCGCCGGGGCAGACTGGACCGCGCCACTGCTTCCGCCGCCACCGCCGGGGACTCCGGTCTCCGGGTGGGGTTCGATCTGCGCTCTGCAGCGAGTCGTTCCGCTAGGTGACACTGTGAGCAGTTGGTGTTAGGGTTTTAGCGCTTGGCTCGGCTCGTCTCGGTTCCCATGGAGGCGGAGGCGGAGGCAGCGCCGGAAGCGACGGATCGCTTCTACGGAGGAGGAGGAGGAGAAGGCGGCGGCCTCTCCACCGGCCGGAAGCTGGTGCCGTGGTCGAGCTGGGCCGAGTGGCGGCTCCTACGCGACGGCTTTATGGCAATCATGAGGTGAGTAAATTCCTATGAACTAAAATTTGTGATGTATGGACAAAAACCACAAAACTCTCACTTTTTCCACTGTAAAGATTAGCAATTAAAAGATTAACTACCTTTGATGTTTTACTAACCACAACTCTGTGAGATAAGGAATCACAAATTGTACTGTGTACCTTAATGAGTTGCAAATCGAATGCTTCCTGGGGTTAAAAGGGTGACTGACTTAGCACCAATGATGCTAGATGCACTTATCACCTAGAATCCACACTGTTATTTTTGCTGCACCTGAGTAGCAGAGAAGTGTGCTTTTTTATTGCACAGCTGAATTATTGATCAGATTAAAAACTGAATGTACTAGTTACAAAGCTCCTTTTTGTAGGTTTATCTTTCTAATGAATCATGATTTACAGTCACTACTTGAGTTGATTTTTTTATGAAGGACAATAAGCATTGCTTTCTACTTCTAGGCTTGTAAATGTCTTTGTGGAGAACCCACATAAGAAAACCGGCTATTCATATCTGAATTAGCTGAGGCTGTTGGATTACCACAAGTTCTGGTTGATATTCGTCATGGTTAGAAGATTTTGTCTGTTGCATCGATCTTTGAAGTCACCCTGTTGCTGTTGAGCTAATAAAATTATCTATTCCTTGTACAGAGTTCCCATATCAGTCTTCCATCTCTGCGGCTGCTACAATTAGCAGCCATTAAGGTATAATGTGTTGATTAGTGTTTCAAAGGTCTCTTCATCACTAGTTATTTTATTGCTGCTGAGTTTTGGCTTTTGGTTATATGGGACATAATTTTGACTGTTATTTTCAGTCATTTGATTAGCTGAAGTGTATTTCCTGGGATTCCCAGACTAATGCTACTCCTTATGTTCAAGTAGAACTAAATTCAAAATTGCATGAGATCAATCACTTTCTGAAGTGCAAAGATTCAGTGAAAGCAAAGCCAGGTTCCAAAATGAAACAAGAGTATGATCAGCTTATAGTCAGAATTGTCATTCAGTTGCTCTGTTTCTTTTGGACCTGTATAGACAGAGATATGTTTTCTCTAGTTGGGTTGTGTTAAGATGTCTCTACAGGCAATGAGAAATTGGTCTTTTCATGCCTAATATGCCTATGACGAGTTTACAACCTTCTGAATAGTATCCAAAATTTTCTGCCACCTTATGTTTGAATCATTGAATGTAAAGTTGACTATGGCACTTTGTTCTTACCAGTTTTTCAATTTGCTTCCCATACTGGACCTTATCTTACGATTCATTTCATGCATTGCTTCAAAAGCCACAATCCTGCCATGGAAGGATTACATCTTTGTTTTATTTCACTATCCATACTTGATAGCATTTCCATTCCCTGGAACTTTTAGAGTTATATATTAGCACTGGTATGTGTCTGTCCTTATTGGTTTTTGTTATATTTATAGGTGAATCCAACGCTTGCCTTCCAGTTCTCATGTTCTGTGGCTTACTGGCTTACTGGCTTGTGACAAATATAAAAGAATTAAAGGATTCAGGCTGCACTGGGCTTGTCCACGAGATAGGAGTGCTTTCATCGGACAGGGATGCAGCCCTACTGCTGATTGAGATGGCCAGCCATAATGTGAAAGAAACTGAGGAAGCTTCCTGTGTTATCCCTGGAAAGGTTTGCTAGAAATTCTACCATCCCTGAGTCCACCAAAAGAATAGAATCAGCTAACAAGGCAACAGAGAAGCTGGAAATGTTCAAGTTGTAGTTGAAACAGAAGGATGTATGTTCAGCTGAAAATGGTACTGGGGGATCATTGAACACAATCATGCCAGAGAAACGTAACAGATGGTCTATAACGAAGTCTTGGACCCCCTGTCCAATTGGAATGGTACCTTGTTGGGATGTTCTTCCGACCCTTGATGTCATCGCATCGATCATGAACTAAAAGATGACATATTAGAGAAGCATGTAAATTTTCAGCCTGATGATAATATTGAAAGGGTTGACAATTATTCTCACCCTGAGAAGCAATTGGATGTTGAAAGCGCTCCGGAAATATCATCACCATCACCTGAATACGAGATTTCAGATATGCCAGAACCGACCTTTCCTCTGTAGGGCAGCTTACTGGTAGGTGGTGTGTGGAAGGTGGTGAGCGAAGAGGAACTACTCTTTATTATGTCAAAGATGAAAATTTTGTTGTAACAACAGCTAGTTCTGTTTTTCCCTCTTAAACTAACAATTTCAGACTGTAAACAAACAAGGATGGTACTGTACTAGTTAAGAGAAAATTTTGTCTTTTCCCCCAGTTTTGCTTAGCTTCTTCTGTCTTCAATTGTCGACGGTGATTGCGATTTCCACTGTCACCTGGTTCCTTTTTATATGAAAAGGTTGAAGCAGAATAATTGAGTTTGGCCAGGTTATCAGCTGAGATTAAGCAGCAGCTTAGTTCCATCGTCAAAGAACATAGGCCGCAACATGTACCTTTGGCCAGGTTATGTTTGCTGTAATAGCTTTAGTTTGTTTTGCTGTTTTACAAACCGTTTTTTTAATTTATGTTCTAAATTGTAATACCAAACATATAGAACAATTGTTCATCAGCTTAGGTTGAACCACAGAATGGCTGTAGAGCTCTGAATGAACCAAGCTCATCTAGTGAAGCGAATCATCGCCAACTGAGGTGAGATGAAACCTGGCCAAGCTGACAAGCATCCTCCAGCTTCAATACAAAGCATCCCATGACAAAGTAAAACGAGCAAACAGTTTAGGGAATTTCTAGCCCTTAAAATTTGTTCCAAAAAAGACTTCATTTCTACCTTACTACCTATCTTCAGTTCACAAATAAAAAAGTTTTATTTTTTTTCAATACCCCTTACAGCTCACTTCACAATACACTCTTTTGTTAAAAATGGATATTTTGTTCTTTTATTCCCAACATTAATTTATCAACTGTTGTCCCCAAAATAAAGTCTTTGTAGATACTAATAGTTCATCACATTAAATTCAGTGCTAAACAGCACAAACAATACGCAACAGTTCTCTGCTTAATATGCGCAGAGTCTGAATACCAGAGCATCTGGGAATGGAGAAATAGGAGCAAGTAGCATATATGCAGGAGTGCAGGACAGACACAAACTCCAGGCAGTTCGATCACATAGATCCTTATTAAAAGACCAGCAACCATAACTACGATGAAGCTAGGCGACCAGCGTGTGACGAAACAAAGAAGGCGGCACGGCGCTTACAAGGACGACAACCTGTTATATCGTCTCACTGAAGGACAAGGCAGCCTTCTGCAACAGCAGGAGGGGCAATGGTGACAGGCGTGTATGTAGCATCCTCCTCTTCACCGTCTTCCTCCTTGTCGGACTGAACGAGACCGGCAGCATCAAATATGTAGGCCTTGACTTCCTCAAAGCGTTCCTCTGACAGGGAAACCTCAGCAAGTAGCCTCCATGCTGAAGCTTCTGATGCCTCGTCATAATCGCTCCTCCTTTTCAGTACAATGTGGCCACTGATCTCCCACACTGCTGGATTCACCTGTGTGTCCAGCAGCTCCTGGCTCACTTCGCCCAGAGCCTGCTTCTCAGCGTAGCACTGTATTTTGGAAATAGATTAATGTTATTAGATTATCAATAAGAAATTACAAACATTGCACATATTTCACACAATTGTAGACAGCTTGTTTACACTATGTACACCATATACTTCTCTTTTCAAAATAAATAAAAGTTCACTAGAGTCACCTTATACAAATAACAAATCAGCTCGGTGACAACAATTCTCAAATATCAATATTAGAGGATAGAACTACTGAGTAATGTGTGGGAATAGACAGTTTCAGTCAATAATGAGATTATGTGTGTTTGTTTTACCTGGGGGAATAAGAAGATCTTCTTGCCACAGTCAGAAATAAGAACATTGTACGGCACATTGTTGTCCTGCAGCCAGATACAAGCACTGGAAACCATATTGGCCAGATCATTCAGTGAGTTGCCTCCCTCAAAAACCAGCCCCCTCACAGGGTAGTTCATCAGCTTGGACACCTTCACTCCACTATCCATCACGCCCTCAGCAAGGAAAATCCTCTTGGTAGCTGCCTTCTCAACAGGGAAAGGCACTGTCAAGTAGTATGCCTGAGGATAAAAGAATCAAGTTATGCTTTAGCAAAAAATGGTAAACACCACACCACAACATACAGGCTGGTTTATCAGCTAATTGCTCAGACCAAACACATGCATCATAGCAACAGTACTCTTCATTAAAGAAAATATGACTCATACAAGTAGATATAATAGCAAGCTTTGTAAACAAAATTTGAAAGCCATGTGAAGTATACCTGAAAGTGGAGGTGATTGATGGTTGCAAAGGCTCCTAAACTATTGTAGCCAAGCCTGAAGTATGGGCTTGCAGCTTCAGCTGCCATGTGCAGTGCAAGTAAGAGGCTCTCTTGGTCAATCCTCTGAGGCAGGTGGTCCAGAACACGTGGAATGAGAAGAACATGGCCATATTCAATTGGGCTTACCTACAGATTTGTTAAATAGAGACATTAGCATCAAGAATACACAAACTGGAATTGAAATAGATCGCCAGTGACTGTGACCTACATTGATTGCAACAACATTAGGAGCACGATCAACAGTGCTGATTGGGGCGCTCATCACAAAGAAGCTGTCATCACCACCACCATTCTCAAATTGGAAGAGCACCTCCTCCTGGCCAACTTTGGTGAAGTTGAACTTAGCAGCATCGAACGGTTGAAGCACACGGTCCACACGGAACTCAGTAGGGCGCTTCTTGAGGTGGCGACCTTCATTCAGTTGTGCAACAAACCCAAGGTTACCTGGTATCACCTTGGTCTCACAGGCTGTGACATCATATCGGAATAAGCCTCGGGCCATCCTGTCTTCCCACTGCAATAATTTTGAATTGAAATATTATTATCTAAGCATAGTAGTATGCACCAGCCATGCGATTGTAGTATTTAAAACTCCTTGCTTAGGATCTCATAGTCATCAAAATGTAAGGTATTTGTTTAAATAAAACTCACTTCTACAAACAATGACACTCACATGCAGATATTTCTAATGTTCTAGTACTACAGTAGGTCAATGTTCCTATTAGATGTATACTGTACGTAATAAGTAAAACCAAATGGGCATCTCGATCAATATTGTTCTCAATAATGTGAACATATATTAAGCCATTGAAGTTTTTATGATTTGCATGTTAAGGTTGAGCAAATATTAAAATCTAACATACCACACTAATGTTCAATTAGGCTTTACTGTGGATTCATAAAACTCTTAATTGGAATACTACATTTGGATCTCAAAAATACTCACTCTGTTTCTTTTTATAATAATTGTTTAGAGAGGGCACAAGGATTAAGGAGTATAAAACAAGACAGGATATAAAATGACTATGTTGTCCATACTTAGACCCTGTTTGTTTCAGCTTAGGATTGTAGTAATCCAGCTTATAGAAAAAAGCTGGGTTACACTAGCTTATTGGATTGTTATAATCTACACTTTGAATTATAATAAGCTGGCACAATAAGCTGACATGTTTGTTTCAGCTTATAAAAATAAACTGGATTATTATAATCCTAAGCTGGATTATTATAATCCCAAGATGAAACAAACAGGCCTTTAAATACATGTGGAAATAGGAGAGGGAATGGTTAGAGATGTTTCTTATAAATGCAGTAAATAGATTACGCGATAATTGAGGCCAGATAAGGAAAAGAGTAAATAAATTGGCATGCAAGCCATATATATTTTAGACAAGATTGAAAAACTATAGGACATAAAACAAAGAGGGGGTAGTTATTTATGTATTGCGTAGATAGCAACACTATATCGCAAATAATGCTATTTGGCATAGTATAGTAATAACTTCATGCACATATGATTTCTAAGCTGCATTGAAAAAACGGTAAGAGCATGCAAAGTACACAAAAAAGAGAATATACGCTTCCACGTGCATGTTAGATTCTCAATATTAAAGAATATTTCTTTAAAGTGTCCATGGGTGCTCTTCACAACTTCCGTGCAGGTTACAAGTCATACATGTGTGCACTTGTTACTTCTCAAGCACAGCTTAGTAGCTCACATGTATCCAAAACTTATCTAGTGGGTTGATACTCGATATTCACAAAATATGATAAATATCTTATCTAATTACCTCAGTAACACTCCTGAAAGCTAGCATAGTTTAGTAGTAGTGTGCAATACGCCAAAACCAAATGAATACATTAACTACTTTTGTGCAAAAATTTACCAGGCCAAGGAGGAGATTGACGAAGAAATCAGCACCAGCAGCATCCTTCTCCAAAGACTGCTTTTTCGGACTTGCCTTGAAAGCATAGAGTGGAAGCTTGGAATCTGCTCAGACAAATGCAAGAAAATGTTAGTCCACTTAAAAATATATTTAAGTTTGGTACTGCTGGTTAGAAATTTATAAAAGTTCCATGCAAAATTTAGTGGTACATATTCCCTAGGGTTTCTCAAGCATCAAAGTAAAATATGTGGCTCCTATTTTTATCCCACCAAGTTGGACGAATACAACAGGTGAGCCCAAAAACATTCACGGAGACAATATTTTAACCGCACGGGGTAAAAATAGTAAACATAAGCATCCTTCCTACAAGCGTTGACGACAATCGGTTTACACGCGAGGGATCCAACTTTCTTGGAAGATGGAAGATTCTTTTTTTTTCTTTTGGGAAAAAGAAAGATTTCATTTTTTTACCCTACAAAGAGCCCATCTCCTTAAGGAATCGCAAATCATTAGAGAAGAAAATTCCAACTAAATTCTGCAACACAACGAGAGCCCATAAAAGTACAGAATCTAGCATGATACTGGAATAAAACCTATTGAGCAGTGTAATCGCAAACGTTTTTAATCAGGATTTGGGAGGAAAGCGACATCAGAATGAACGTGGAAGGAGGGAGGAGGCTCACCGGGCAAGCAGCAATCCCCGAGGCAGTCCCTCCCGCAGCCGCCGCGCGGGCGGTCGCCGGCGGCGGCGCCTTCCTCCTGGTAGTTGGACACCACCGTCGGCACCCTCTTGATCGTCAGTTTCATCTCCATCCCTCCTCGAAACTCCTCTTCTCCGTCCTCCGGGTCGGGTCAGGTCAGATCAGGTCAGGTCAGGTCGATCGGTTAGCGGGTGACGTTAGGGGGTGGGTTAGCGGGGGCGCTCAGACGAGGCGACCGCCGCCGGCGAGGAAGAGGAGGTCAGAGGGGCTGCCGCCTGCCGACGGGAGCGCCCCGCGGCCGCCGTGCGGGGCGGGGCTGGACGCCGTCGCGGGGGCGGTGGTGCCCTTGGGCTCCACCTGCGCAGCTGCGTGGCCGCGCCGGAGGGCTGCAACGCTAGCCGTGTTGCCTTTCAACCCGGCGACTACCCAAAAGGGGAAGAGAGGGCGTCGATCGAGCGCGAATGAAGGCCAGGGCCGCGGGCTCCCGGACGAAGCTTCCTTCTACTTCTCAGGCGGCGGCGGCGGCAATGGCTTTTCGGGTTGTGTCGGGGGTTCGGGGTTGGAGCGTTAAATAGTTGAGGATTCCGGGCTTTGTGTGGTGGAAGAGACAACGGGATTCTCTGCGCAGAGTAGCACTAGTATATGTTTGTTTTTTTTTCTATTTTGGGTGGTGGTGGTGGTGTGGGCGGTGTTGTACTACTTGTCTATGGTTGGTTTGTTTTTTTAGAGAAGGGCATACGATGGACATGGCTGTTTATTAACATGTGTAGGGATGACATCGTATCTAATTACTTGTTTATCTGTGGATAAAAACTCTATTAAAATTATATATGTTTCTAATTTATGATATTTATATCATACATTATTAGTAAATGAGTATAGGTATAAATAGTAACTATATATATATGTTTTGTCTATTAAATCATTAGTCACAACTATATAAACCACTTCTAACCCTAACCTTAGTACTCTCTTTATCTCCTCTTCTTTCATTCTCAACCCAACCACCACTTTCCACTGTGGCCAGCCTCCACCTCCTGTTGGACCCCTCATCTAGACGCAGGTGATAACTAGCCCAAAATCGATTTAGTGAACCCTACCTCATAGAGATGTTTGCTGTTATAACTAACTTGCAAGTATAGATGGTGGGCTCATTGGCTCGCACCCCAAGCCATCTTGTTTGTGAATTCTAAATTTATTTATTTATTATGACTATGATTATAATAAATTATGATTTATGAGCTTGGTCTATATTTATCATATCGATACAA
>ASSH01051913.1:0-21419 GCA_000418225.1 Zizania latifolia | reverse complement strand
CTTCTAGAGAAAATGAGAAATGTTAGCTGGCCCTCCTTCAGAATCCAGATTCAACATCATTAACTTGTAGTATCGTGTCCCTGGGAGCTTCAAAGAACAGAAAGAAGTGGAATCTGGTGATTGAGCTTAATTGTTTTCTAGTTTCAATTGATATGCCCTGATTATCTGTGAACCACCGTGGCGGCTGTTGATTAACGAGATGAGATGGGATGAAATGGGTGACCAGTTTGGCATACTGGCGGTATTTAAGGATGTGAAATTGAAGAAACTGATATGTCAAGAAATGTGTAATTGAGGTATCTTTATATTTGCCTACATAAAATGTAGTTCGTGCATGCTTTTACTTCAGCTGGTGCTCGTGCCAAATTAATTTTTAGTCAACCCTAAGGTCCCATTTGGTAGGGATTCTAGGGTCTGGTTCTTGAGAACAGGAAGAATTGCTCTTCTAAACCCCCTTCCCCCATCACATGTTTGTGATGCCTAGGGCTTGTCCAGCTCTTCTCCCCTTCGTCTGTCACTCCAAACTCAAGTCACGGTTCATCTGCTCAGGTTGGCTGTTAGATCTCGTCCTTTTTGGCATGTTGTTCAATCTCCTCCTCTGGGTCATTGCTGTCTCCATTTCCTCATCGTTCCATGATCAAACCCTAGCACGCATCGTGCTTCCTGTGCTCCGGTTGACCGCTGGATCTCCTCTTTTGACGCTCTGTTGACTCTCCTCTCGGCTCAATGCCATCTTCTAGGTTAATCCGTAGTGTGTCACTGTCATCCCTTTCCATTCCGGCCGACCGTCGGATCCCCTCTTTCCACACAAATATGAATAAATCTGCATATTCTTGATCGTCAACGTGAACAATAACAAATATTCACAATTGCATTTAAAATACGAATAAATTTGCACCAAACTAAAGTACTATAAATTCAAGGGTATTTTCATCAATTTACCCACCACTCCTATTAGAACCCAAACTTCAAACTTATAACCAAACACTTTATCTAACTGATTTCGATTCTTGCCGATATCTGATTCAGAAAGAAACAAAATCAAGAGCACCAAGAATCAAAATATGAAGCTCTATCAAATGGACCCTTAAGGATTACAAATGAGAATCGGGGTTAAAAATATGAGTGCCTCAATTAGTCGAAAATCACAATTTTTTGGTTGAATTTCACCAAATTTTGTCAAATTTCACTGATTCGAGCTGTGTCAAATTGATTGAAAATCAAGAATTTCAGACAAAATTTATCGCATTTGTAGCGCTTGGTCAACACACGTACTAACCCACATGCACATTCGTCACCTTTTTGTGTTTAAACCCCGTTGTACACAAACCGGCCGGTTAGCCAGTGATTATTCTCTTTCGACATAGTATGTATCGGATTCAGATGCAAGTGGCAAAAATTTGTTGATTAAGGGTCAGTTTAAGTCTAGCTCTGAGATCAATACATGCTAGATTTAGATATTTAGATTTTGTATGATAAAATAAATTAATTTAAACTTTTATTTTTAATTAAAAATAAAAATTATATGACTCAATTAAATACCCTCTATATATCCACTAAAGTTGTAGATCTACGATTTCTTAGAGCTAAATTTAACTAGCTTAAAAACCTTAATTAAAGCTGTGCTAAACGTAGCCTAATACAGAAGTTAACTCTTTTGTTAGAGCCTAGGGATTAATTGAATTAATGCCGTGAGCTTAAGCTCTGAAAAACAACAAAAGAAACATGTAGGCCATAACCTGATAATTAAGCTGATATGAACCGGGAAAAGAAAATGTCATACCGAGCAATGTTTCTCTTATCTAAAAGCGCAATGTTTCTCACTTTCTGTTATCTAAAAGACAACAATTCTTAGCCAAGAAAACAAGAAACTATGAACATTCTGAAGTTATTTCTGTTCACTAACTATTTAGAATATGGTTCGTTTGCATTTTCAGAATGTTCCATCTGACAAAACAAGAACAGTAGTTTTCTTTCAAAAAAAACAAGAACAGTACGATGAAGAAGAAAGACAGCTGTCTGACTTGATGAGACGATGTAGATGATGAATTTTCTGCCGGCAGCAACACACACGCACATCCATGCATGCGTGCATGAAGAAGTAGATCAGTGTACAATTAATACCAAAAAGACTGAAAAAATATTCAGCAAATAACCGATGCTGACACTGCCCGCTCACCGGGTTCAATAAACACTTATTGATATCTCTAACTTCTAGCTAGTTGCTAATATGAATACAAAATTAACACTAATTCTGGTATTGATCATCTATTTGCAACATTTCGGGCGGAAATTTGGATACCTCCGCTAGGAAATAGTTTCGGCTAAAAATTTTGTTTTTTTAAATTTGGCAAAATTTATTCAAATTTAGCCAAAACATGCTCAGATTTCAAACTTGCCCACAGAAGTTTTCCGAATTTTCGGGTCTTCATTACCCCGGAATTTTTTTGGCATTCTAAACATTGAACAGCCGGCGCTGTGTGACGGCCACAGCGGCACGGCGAAGTGTGGCCACGTCACGACCAGCACAGCGTGGGCGATGGCGTCCGGCGTCCAGTTCCAGCGCTGCATAAGACGAGGCCGCGCTTGGACCATTTGTTAGAGCATCTCCAAATACTAAAGAGTTCTCTTCTCTAAATTTAGCTCCAATAGATACTCTAAAAGACTCTCAAAAATGAGGTGCTCCCTAAATCTCCCTCCATCCTCCCTACTTGTAGGGAGCGACTCTCGCTCCCTATCCACTCTGGTCCCACTTATCGGTGATATAAAAGATACAAATAAAAAAATATTAGATATTTAATAAGTATGGACCACCTGTCAATGATACAAGAGTAAAATATAGAGAATATGATATTGGGAGTCTGTTGGAGAGTAATAAGATTTAGAGATTAAATTTTATTAGGAGGACTCTCTATATGAGATTTTAGAGAAAAAAAATAGCAACCCTCTTGAAAATGCTCTTATAAACTAGTATTTCCATTCCGAAATATATAAAAATTAATAAGAGAGGTGAAATTAAATGGTTATGATTAGTTCACAAGAGGAAGTAGGTAGAGAAATTAGATAAAAGACGTGATTAGTTGACATGGGAGAGTTGACGGAGAATTATTTTAGGAGAGATGAAATAAGTCTCTCTAATTTGTTTTGGATTTATGTATAAGATTTAAGAAATCAACATAAATAGTTTTACCTCTCATTTATTTATTTATTTTGTAAAAAGTAATTTATTTATTTGTGAGAGGATATCATTTATTTGATAAGAGTAAATATGAAAGAAAAGATGAGAAAATGTCTATAATTTTAAAATAACTTATATTTGAGAAAGCTATAGCAACTTATATAAGTAAATTAGGCTACCGCCCTGGCTGCCGCACCGGCTCTGCCTCCCGTGCTCTGCCGCCTCGCACCGCTAGCCACCACGCCTCTAGTGCTGCCACCCACGCCGTGTCACGCCCCAAGCCACACAAACGCACGAGAAGGAAGGGGAAAGGAAAAGGAGAAAAGAGCGAAGAAAGAAAAAAAGAGAAGAAAGAGAAAAGAAACAGTGTGATCTTTAAGGTTGAAAATCTAACATTTTTCTAGGATTTTAAATAGGAATCGGATCTTTCAAAAGGTTTTGAAATTCAAGAAAATTTTGAATTTGGAGAACATTTATTATCTACCCAGACAATTTTCTTCTTTTGACATCCGTAATTTTATTTGTATGTATCCATTTTCATATCTATATCTGATGTATCCGTTTCTAAATAAAAAATATAAAAACAAATATGATATTACTAATATCCGTTTATATTTAATCCGTTTTCAACCAAGGGAAACTTTCTAAAGCAGACCTATTCTTACGAGTAACATAGCTGGGCCCGGTCCTTTTTTAATTCCATCATAGTTCCCACTGGAGCGTGAACGTGTGACACAATGTAAAGATTTTTCAACTAGTTCCAGTAACCTTGATAGATAGAAGCCGGCAATCCTACCTCCGAGAACTATCTTTACATAGAGAATAACTTTAAAAATGAAATCATGATCAAACGAGTTAAAATCATCTTGTGTATGCATTAGTAATAGATCAATGTTATGTTGTGTTCAAACGTAACAAAACAAAAAAAGGCAGGCTTGATGGAGACCAGTACGGTGCAAATTGCCAGTATAGCTATAAAGCCTCCTCAATCCTTACAATCAAAAGTTAAGCCACCTTGCAACGACTTGATGCACTGACATAGAAAACAATTCCAGCCATCACTATTCAGTTTTCACTATATCCGCAGGTCTTCTGCTTACTCGAGTCAACTATGCTTGTACCAAAGAAAATAACCCACCTACAAGGCTACAACAGAGTGTTCCGAAAAGCTGATATTAGCTTCGGTGACAACAGCAGGACAAACGCCAAGATCGAGCCGAAGAACATCTTGCTCAGGTAGTGCATCAGGTCCATGTCAGAATTGTCATCATTTGCCTTCCTGGTTACCATCACAGAAGCAGAGGGCAAGGCTTCAACAACAGCATCAGCAAGGTCAGAGATGAAGGATGAGGTGCATCCAAGAGCTGGAACCCTTCCCCAGTTTTCGATGCCTGATTCTAGAGCCAACTCTTTGTATTCCATGTCGATTTCTTCCAATGTCTCGATGTGCTCGCTCACAAAGCTGGTTTATGATGAATTGGTTAAGAATAAAGGGTAATCACAAGGGAGGTGTGAAAGAAAATCCAAAACAATAAGTTATTCTTCAATAGTTAATGGAATGAATCTAGACATTTCATCTTTGAATTGGACACAAGTATTTTACAGAATGAGCAAATCAATTGCTGTTCAGTAAGAATAACAAATATGAAAAAAATTCCACAGAAAACACACAAGAATAAGCAATGAAGACCATATGGGGGAATACCCTACTGTTTCATCACCAAGAAAATGAGAACCATATGGAACTAATTTTCTACATTGACACTGATTTTATACCAGAAAATATTGCTGGAAAACCTATGTGTGCAGGCAGAAGGTTTTTGTATCATAAAGAGATACATGTATATACTGCTGTTCTTAAGGAAACAATAAAGCAAGGAAAGCAATGAATAACTAAAAAAATATTAATACGTGCAGTTATTCTTACCTTACTGGAACAGCCAGGAGGCTCTTCACACCCTTTTGACCGAGTTCAACTAGAACTTCATCAGTATATGGCTTCAGCCACTGAACTGGCCCCACTCGACTCTGCCATGCATGTGTGCACAGAGGTTAATAATGTGTTGGACAGTAAAGCAAGGGAGATGAGACACAACTATGTAATTTCTCTAGACGGTGGAGTTTAGTTACTATCATCTTTATTATCCTCTCCTAAGATATTTCCATTACTCTAAACACAATGGTTCATAAGATAGTATTAATTTGGCTATACCTGGTAAGCCAGGGAATGGCTGTTTAAGATTCCTCTGGATCTTAACTCTTCCATGATCAAAGCAATGCAGTCCTCCATCTGATCTCTGTAAGGATCTCCAGCATCCTTAACATAGGTAAGTGGTACTCCATGTGCACTGAAGAATATCATGACCTGAAAATTTAAAATTTGCTGTCATGAATAATGCCAAACTGACATTTGTGTCTATTCAATTACCAATTTTCCATCATAAACTATCCAACAAATGCATGCAATAAAAAAGCACTATGTGTTACACAACACATGTAATTTTAGACATTATCATACTTTTAAACGCACATCTTTAATTATTAATTTTATACTAAAAAGTACATGGAACTTACAAACATGAAATTATGTGTGCTACTCCCTCCAGTCACTAAAGTGTGATGTTTCGATCAGCATGGTCCTCGAAACAAAATTTTATGTTTGATCAGAATCTTCTATAGTAATATACTTTTAGGACTCAATAAAATTTCAATATTATGCAAATACTTTTATAAAAAATATACAGTTTGTTTCAAAATATGCAAATAAGCACATAGCTTTCATGAGTCCAATCTAAGTATTTATAAAGTACTGGTATCCAAGAGGCAAGAGTTAAGAAGTTTCACTGTAATAATCATCCACGGATATTATTCTTGTGACTGGAGGGAGCAATATAGTTTCCATGTGGTTATTGGTTAATATAATTATCTTCTGTATACCACTGGTCAAACTAGTGTTTAGCTGACATTCTAATATGACATGTATTTGTAACAGAGTGAGCAAACAACAAAACAACTAAGTATATGCCACTGTCTACTAGAATAAATCATCACCAAATCATACATTCATTTTTCCAAAAGCAT
Organism: Zizania latifolia; assembly: GCA_000418225.1. NCBI lineage: Eukaryota > Viridiplantae > Streptophyta > Magnoliopsida > Poales > Poaceae > Zizania > Zizania latifolia. The sequence continues at coordinate 15,160 of ASSH01051913.1, read as the reverse complement.
GATATTATTTTCCCTATGTCAATTGATGTAACTAGAGTGGATAACTGGATAATAAAAATGAATGGAAGGTACATGCTACAATGTAACATTTCATAAAGTGAACCTTTGTTGTATAAATTTCTTGATATATTTTCTATATCAGAACTTCAGAAGTTTCTAACATGGTTTATGTGACATGGACATTGCAAATTTCTCTACTGTTTACAGTACGTGGAGGCTCCTACTGGAAAGTATATTAAACGAAAAAAGAATGTCCTCGCATTATTTGGATTCACAATACATCAAACAATGATATTGTAAATTGGTCGTTGCCAAGATAAGGATGTATCTAATGACAAGTTTTGTCCAGAAGCAGATACCAGAAATTTTCAAAATGCAGCCCTAAGGAAATTTCTATAATATAACTAAAACCAATATCTTCCTATCTAATCTTATATTTTAAGGACTCAATCTGACTAATCTAATCTTACCTTTTAAACTAGCAAATCTCTAATTTCCTCTACAGTACTGCCGTGGGTACTGTTCCCATGGGCTGGGCTGGGCCTGACCCAATACCCATGACATACTATTAACTAAATGACTGCTGAAATTTGCAATCCAAAGAGGGGAAACTGTAGAGATAATAAATAGAAAGAAAAGGGAATGGTCAAACCTCTTCAGGATTGGAAAATACTGATAGTTCCTTTTCAATTAAGTCAGACATCGATTTCACATAACCATCACGTTGGTACCATGATTCGATAATGGAAATTGGCATACCAACAAAATATGAATCCTCCCTGCATGGATGACATCATATTAACATTTAAAGATCTACAAAATCTGAAATATTAGAATTTAAGGATATACAAAATCTGATATATTAGAATTTAAGGATCTACAGAATCTGAAAGATGACAGATGAGAATCCAGATGAGAAGGCAACTGCATACCTGACAATGTTTTGGAGGACACGGATGCTTGACCCACTTGTTGAAATGGAGTATTGAGGGTACAGAGGAAGGACAACAAGCTTCGTAATCTTATCCTTCTTAATCTATGATCAATCAAAAAGTAGAATCATTTATAATCAATCAGAAACTATTGGACGAGTACAACAGAAATAGTTTAAATCTACAATACATTATATGTTGCAGAAAAGTCTAGAGCATGTGAAAAAATGCTTAAATTACACTAAGTAAAGAAATTAATATCTATGTGAAAATGAGAAGAAGATAGCAATAGCATTTCAAGTAATATCGAAGGAAAAGCTAGAAGAAAAATAACAATGCTGTAGTTCATATGGAAGAAGAATTAAACAAAAACACACTGTTTGTGAGACTTAACAAAGAAACAAAGGATTTTAAAAACTCGCAATAGGCAGGAAATTTCACCTGATCAATGGCTTCTTCAGTGAAAGGGTGCCAGTATCTCATTCCAACATATATATCAGCATGTAAATTCTTCTTTTTCAGTGCAAGCTTCAAAGCATTTGCCTGAAACACAGCTAGCTGAGTGTCATGGGTTGAGTGAGGAATATGAACCAAAGATTTTGTTCAGATCACAGAAATTAATGAGTAGGCAAAGCAAATTATGACAAAGCTCATAAAGTTATTTTGTTATGGCAAACTGACAAAACAGTCATATAACAGGGCTTATGCAAAACTAAGAAAAACAATAAGTTTAGAATGTGATTGGGATGGAAAGATTATACCTGCTCGTCAGTAATTTTCCGCAAAGGTGACCCTCCACCGATTGAAGCATACCCCTCCTTACTCTTTGGAGCTCTAAAAGTAGAGATAAGCTTGGCCAATGGTGTTTGAAGAAATCTGAACAGCCTTGGCAATCGAATGATATCCTGTATAGTACAAACATAAATAAATCAGTCAGAAGAAATGTGTTATTTATGGATGACAATGTGAAGTAGTGAATAAGGATTAGATAGGGAATAAATTCTGAATGAGTCATCCATGTTGTGGTGACAAGATATAATGATACAGACAGATTTTAAAACAAACATAGTTCATTGCTTTGTCAGATAGCGTACATCATATTTGCTTGGTGGGTCAATCGTCTGATACACTTAAACTGAACCATTTTTTAATATAGTCATGGGTTACTAGATAAATATGGACTATACGATGATATACTAAAACGAACTCATGCATACAGACAAGACAAATAGTGAAAATTGCCAGATAGGATTGATAAATTGACTACAAATAATCAGTAATGAAGATGTGAAAATAAAACAGGAATCAAAATTATAAGCACTTACTGGGTCAGCAAACAGGTTGAATAAAAATGGTTGAACATCATCCAGTGTCTCTGGGCCACCAAGGTTTAATAAGAGTACGCCAACCTTTTCTTCAGCCGCATGTGAAAATACACCTCTGACATTTTCATTAAAAGTAGTACATACATCTGCAGAGCTAGATCTCACAGAAAAATTATGTTGCTGCTTAGGCACTGAACTTCTGTGAACCAAACAAGATGATCCCCTTGCTGCTAATTGCAAGTTGTGCTGATATTTTGTTGAAAAAACGAGATTTGTAGAACTGGATTTACCACATGACCTGTCCATGGTAGCAGATATCGAAGTTAATAACAAGGTGTATGTGATGGATAAAAAACCATTATAATGTTCTCATATTGAACACATCTCAGAAAGCTGATTAAGTCATCAACAACACCATCAAATGCATTGTGAATTCACTTCAAAACCTCTACTGACAAACAGTTTGAGTTATAACTTTACTGATCAGATATATCAAAGCAAAGTATCCTGTTAGATACATGGGCCTCAGATCCTTATGTTTGTACTTGTACACATTAAATAAAATATTGATAGATTTGCAATTAGCTTTCTTCCAGGCCGTTTGAACCTTTACCAGTCCTCCCAACCATTTGATAGACAAACCCATAATACTATGGCTTACTGTCTATAAATTACATAAACTCAAATAATACATTTTCAGTTTGGTGGTACAGTCATCAATCTTACTCCCGTGCAAATTTTCTGAGTTTTTTGTTCACCAGATGCTCAGAAGAGAAAAAATGTGTTTCTTGTCGTCGAAAGCAAAATTCAGCAAAGATAAGAAAATTCGTAAGGAGCAACAGCTCGTTCGAGGAGATCCAAATTACAAACTATTCCGAGGATTCATTATGCATAAGGCTGACTATCAAGGTGGTACGACATGATACACGGTAGACCAATTAAATTCTGGATGTAATATGTTTTCCTGAAGGAAAAAAAAAGACAGATAGTGATCGCATCAACGTGCTGGAATAAAACCCCGGCAAGATCTGATCCGCACCAAACCCTCCGTCGAGATTACAGATCACTCATCACAATAAAAAAGAACAGGTAATATCACGTAAATGAATCACAAAGGCGAGACGGGGAGCAGATCAAGAACCACTCACGTCGTGGAACCACCCTTCCTCCCCGACAAGTGCGCAGAGCAGCTGAGATCAAGAACCCCGGAGCGGACGCACTCCATGATCCTGCAAAGACGGGAAAGAAGAACAAAAAAAGCTAATGACGTTGCAAAAACCAACCAAGAAACCCACTCAACCAGGACGGGAAAAAGAAACCAACCAAGCGGTGGAATGGGGAAAGCCGGCGCCGTTAGTAGAAGACCCGATGCCCGAGGGGAGAAGGCGAGCGAGAGAGAGAGAGGAAGAGGAATGGTGGTCCAAGGCTAGGCTAGGAGGATCCGCCCTCTCGTCTTCTTCCTCTCCCTTGGGAGAAAGAGAAATATAGGAAATTCCTCGCTTGTTCGTCTCGATCCCTCGCTATGGGCGGAGCTGGTCAAAAGGAGGCAGCTGCGACCTGCGAAATTGCGAATCGTCAACTACAACCTACCCCTTCCTCCGCTTCGTTGATTCCCGCTCACTAATCTCAAAGCACCCCACTGGAAGCAGGCGACGTGTCCAGCGGAGGAGCCATGCGTGGTGTATAGTTAATGTGCGGTGGGTCCCACACCCCACTTCTCCAATGCAATAATGCAATGATACATTAGATTTCCAAAACAGCCGAGGGACATTTATTGTTTGGAATAATTGGATCCATACCACCATTATTTATCTAATTTCTAAAAATACCACCAAAAACTATCAATTCCTATTAATACCACAGCTCCGTCAACAAAATTTAGGCTTTGTTTGGCCTCGTTGAATTTCATTTCAATTGAAATTCTTCATAACTAATTTGGATTTTATTTCAATTGAAATTCTACTCAACTAAGTTGGATTTTATTTCACAATAATTTAGATGTCATTTCACTTTAAATTTGTCAAACCTAATTTGGATTTCACTTCACTTGACTTTTTCACAATAATTTGGATTTTATTTCACTTACAATTTCGTCACAACTAATTTTATTTCATTTCACTTCAGATGTCCACCGAATAGCGACACAAGATGGTTTCATTTCAGCTAATCACATGTAACTCCCCCTCCCCTCCTAGGACACAGAGATTCGATTCATGTCAATTCCATCTGAACCAAACTGTGCACTGTTCTTCATTGCCAAGCCTCAATGGAATCTTGGCGTTGCAGCCCTCTTCCTAGCCTACAGCCATATGGAGCACAGTAAAGTTTGCCTCCTTGTTTGCGTAGGCAAATCACTTTTCTCTTTTGCACCATGGACAACAGCATCTTGGTCATCCTCTCCTAGTCAACTCAAGCTAGCCGCCAAACCGTACTCCATGCCATAGCCTTTAACTACAGCAAGCTCCATTCGAGGCCTCTCTTCAAGCCTCCTACGTGATGCCACACCATTAGAGTCTCGTCCTGCTCACCGCCGGTACGCGCCGTCCTCCCCCTTCTATGACACGCACCAGAGCACTGTTCACCGCAGTGCCGTTGTCGCTACGTCTGATGAGCATCTACGCCACCGTGCAAGTGAGCGCAGAGGTAAGTAATGGCCCGGCTAGCTCTCCTCATCACCGATATAAGCCCTCTCACATCTAGAAAAATAGAGCACGCTCACCCTTCGCTTGAGTCTGATAAGTGCAAAATTCCTTCCACTCGTAGCTTCATTCCTTAACCTGACCATAGGAGAGTGACCTGGGAGCTCCAATGGTTCCATTTTTGCAGAGGGATGTGCTGGATTGAGTTAGCTCCAATTCGCTCCTCCCACAACCCCTCCCCACTCCACTGATTCAAAGTACCACCAAACTCGAATTTCCTGTACCGGTAGCTTATATACGTAGTGGTAATCGTATTAAGGTAGCTACCATAGAGGAATCTTGACCGTAGTTCGCCAGCGATGAGTAGCCCTAATTTTTGATCAAGTTCACCGTCGTTAGGCTAATCTAGAGTATTTTGGACAAATCCGATGGCACCAGTAGCCTTAGAACCTTCCCAATTTGATTAAAAGGAGGCCCGTTGGTTGCCAGTCCCTCACAATTGCCCTCAACGCCGGTGATCCGAACCAAAGCAGAGCCTTGTTGCGTCGCTGATTGGGACCTTTAGTTGTGTATCCAAACTGTTAGATGTGTTTGTATTAGTGAAAGGGTAGATTCTGTTAAATTTTCATAGCAATTCGAGTAGCGTAGAGAAAGAACGACGCCGGAGAAATTGTGGCCATTTGTACTCGTCTTCAACCTCCAGCCAACCCTTCGTGTGGTGCTGTTTTCCCTGGTTAAGCTGCCACCCTGTGGGCCTTGCGTGCGCAGGTGGCGCATGTTCTGTATTGGCTACAGTCCCAACTAGCGGCCCCCCTTGTCATTTTTTTAGCCACGCGCATTGCTTCTGCCACACCCATCTGTTAGCCACGCCCCACGCGTCAGCCAGCTCACCACGCAGCAGCGCTGCTGCTCCAGCCGGCACGTAGCAGTGCAGCAAGAACATGCCCCTTTTATTTTTCCTAGAATCCCTTCGCTTGCAGCCTAAAAGAAATGGCCCAAATAAACTGTTCTTATTTTGATTTTAGATGATGATTTTTCAGTTGGACCAGACCTCTTAGCAGCAGTAGCTTTTCTCTTTTTAGTATAATTTTTCTAGCTGGTTCACAACCAGAAGACAGCAACACGTCTTTCCATTTGTAGAAAATATACAGACATTTAAAAATTCCTAGGAAATTCATTTTAGCTCTGATTAACTCCGCTCAAATTCCTAAAATCTTATAAGAATCCAAACTTCAATTTAGGACCGTTTGTAATTAATCTAAGATGGCCCCATGTATGCTTTTATTTATGTAATGTTTTTCCAACCATAGTTGCTGACCCCGACGAACCTTAAGACAGCTCTTTCGGTGACCCAGAGTACTTTCCTAACCAGGCAAGTCTCCTTTGATCATTCTTGAATCCATGCTTGTAAAAAATTATTTGCTTACAAATGCATGTTTAGGTTGAGCATACACACATACACTATATATAGCTATTGCTTGTGCAATTAAGTCCTTAAAACCTAAAATCTTGCTACACTCAGCCCCCGTGAATTGATAACTCTGTTATTCCTTATCACTTTAAGGTTAGTGGTATAATCATTCTGCTTTATTGTTTCACTTGTTTTAAAATAATCCCTTGCTTGTATGCACATCACACTCACATGCAAAATATGAATGACGATAGGATCTAGATGGGCATTGAAAAATGTTTTTGAAAAACAAAGTGTTGGAATAAAAAATACTTGAGTTGCAAAACTTGTCAGGGTAGTCGTTGCTTTATGGCACAATTGCACTTGGCGTATCAAGACCGATTTCTAGGGTAATAACATCTCGCACACCATCGTGCAACCTTATGGGTATATGGCTTTGCCCCTGGACAAGTACTTAGAAGGCTTAGAATAGCTCGACTGCCGATGGATGTAAAATCGCTGGGGTGGCTTGTGGTTGTTGCGAAGTCCTAAAAAAAGCAAGATGTTTGTGCGGTTGTGATAAAGGAGTTAGGAGTTTAGAGCACCCGTGGGATTTTAGGAGAGAAGTAGGCTCAGTTTCTGGATCCTTGGTCGAGGACCTATTTAGGTGGCAGTGTGTTATCCTAGGTCAGCTTTAGAAAAACCTTGTCACGAACCTCCTATGCTGACGGGTAGTAGGAGTAAGCTCATGTCGTAAGGGTAAAATATATACCTTCAGCTGAAGTATAATCTGTTCGAACAGCCGTGCCCACAGTCATGGGCGTGTGACTTGATGGTTGCCCATGCGTAGTCTTTGACTTGGTTTTGTGAATTTAAAATTATTGTGGGTTGGGATGCATTACCAGAGTATGCCCTCGGGGTGTACAGCTAGCCTTCATGGTTGGCAACGAGCCTCTGTGGATCGAAGAGTCGAAAGGCTCCATAGAGAGCGGTGTGAGAATCAAACTCTAGGTTAAGAGATAAAATTTGGCTTGGGATAAGATTAATGATGAAAATAAGAAGAACCTACTCGAAGGAGCGGTAGGCTGGTACCGGAGTACAGTAAAAGAAATGAGAAGTTGTGACGTAATAAATTAATGGAAAGTTAGGGATTTGTTACAAAGCAATCCTGGTATGGTAGAGATTTGGGTTTTATGTTATCTTATTGAAGTATCAGATTAATTATGAGAATGATTGAGGTTGGGACCTCCATCCGAGATAATTGCACCTAGTCATTTTAAATATGCATGTTTAATAAAACCACTATAACCGCCCTCGGAAGAACCCCATGTATTAAAACTTCCCAAACTTGCTGAGTATGTTAAGTACTCACCCTTGTTGATTTTTCTCTAGACTTAGAAGGTCAGCAGGATTATGATGCGTACCTACCCGATGGCCTAGAGAAAGAAGCTTTGGAGGAGAATGGAGAATAGAGTGTTTTGGGCCTAGTTCCCAAGAGGTCCGAGAATAATTTAGCTAGTTAATCTTATGCGTCCATTGTGTGTTGTACTCTTGCTGTGAGGTATGTCTCATATGCAGCTTATGTAAGACTCTCGATGTATTGCAATAATTTTGCATGCTACAATCTACCAGTGAAATTTTATGAATGTCGCTTCGGTATTTGTATAAGTTCATTAAGTAGCGGCTCGTCTCGTATTTGCGTAGTCTATACGGGGTGAGGCGTTACATCATAGTAGGTATCAACAATTTATACCACATAACAGATATTATTATAAGCTAAAGTATATACACGATTGCCTCTAGTGCACCATTACTAATGTGGAAATTAAAAGCATAAATTATATCGACAACTATCTCATGTACTTGCATAAAATGGCCAAAACCAGCCGTCAGGTAACAGCATCCATCTGTCGATTTGTGCACTACAATTGGGACTAGTGTGCCTCCTGTTGCTGTTACTTGGATCTCTATGATCTGTTGGTGCAGGTGAAATATGACGTATTTCTCACAATACTGCCTTAAAAGTACTCTTATAATAAAATATTCCGGTAGCTTGTTAGCTGAGTCAAGTGCATATATGTATAGATGTTTGCAATTGTGACATGTGCAAAGTGCTTACCATCTTTTTTTCTTGATGACTGATGGATTGATTGTACAGATAGATAATTGAGTACCGGAGGATGTCGTAGCTGAGATGGCTTGAAGGCGATCCTTCCTTTCAGCCGTTAGATCTGTTGGATTGCCAAAAAATAGATGATCTTCAGTTGGTCGATGTTGCCTGCTTCTCTGGATTTCTGTTTCCCCTTCTTCTCAGCTAGCCGTGTAGATCCGATAACGTCATCTGCCATTATAAAAAAGTCAGTAAATACATATACAAAATATACATATGTGTATAATAAGTAATGTGAGTTCGTTATATATACCGCTATCACTTGAGTCCACTCTTATGGCTTGTGGGGCTTTTTCTTCACCAAAATTATTGAAAATGGTAGTCCTGACGGACAGCAGGGCTCCTATTATTAGTACCATAAAGTCTCCTCCTACTAGACAGACTCGGTAATAAAATTCACACCACCCTTTACTCAAGCAGAAGGTGCCTCCACATTTTTTAACCTCGATCATATTGGTATAGCTATCTCTTATTGATATCTCAAGAGTGTCACCCTCGTGAATGTTATGGAGATTGACAAAGCATTTTGGTAGAAATTAGAACAGTGAGATAACGTCACATCAATTTGTTATGATTTTTACCATATAAATAGAAAATACAATGTATATACATACGATGTGACGCCTTTGCTAATGGCCGATTTTCAGAAGGCAATCCATTGGCTCGTAAGCCGGTACCTAAAATAGATAATTATCAAACCAATTTCACTTGATATTGTATAAAAGTTGATGAACTAATCTATATTGCATATTCATCTGTATTATGTCACTTGTATTTATAAATTAAACTAAGATGCATTGCATAACCAATACTAAAGATGTAGCATTTCTATTGCATATTTAAGTGAGTGCGTACTGGTCGACTGGCGTAGAAATAGAAATCACATGTGTATTGCAGTACTAAATTTATTGACAGGGATTACTACATCTATACATAGCATTTGCAGAACAATATCTCATAATGCAGTGTTCAGTCAATCCTAAAATAGCAAAAAAAATAAGGAAAACAACATACCTTAGTGACGGTGGGCCTACTGCTGGAAGCATGATGTCCGGCGACACTTGGGAGGCTTGCCATGTTGTTGTCTAATCTGGATCATCAATGAGTGGTTTGGCTGGGCTAAACCCTAAACCGGATTACCGCCCTATTTAGGTGTTCTCTACGGTAATGGTTTAGATATCCTGCTCTCCTTTCCATCCGGTACACGTCGAATAGAAGGCCAATGAAGTCTCGACAGCACAACAGGCTTAGAGCAGTGGAGCAAAGAAGGAGAAATGGAGAAATAGGGTAAAAGCACATGTCAGACTGGATATCTCTAGTTCTTTCATAGATAACCTTGAATAGAATAAATTTACCCAATTAGTACTAGTAACTGCCAGAATTTATTTCACATAAATTTGGCCACAAATACTAGCAAATTTTAGTTTTTAAACTGGCATTTAAATGGCTAATCAAATTTCAGTTTTAATCACATTAAAATAGTACATGAAAGTTCAAAAAATTTAGATTGACTTGGCGCTATTCTGCTACTACGCACGCGGTTACTCGTCGCAAGTCACAAGTCATGCGGTATTTCACGCGAAAAATACGCGAATACGCGTGTGCGTGCGCGTGACTTTTAGCCAAGTCTATCACGAGTTTTCTCTATTTAATAAATAGAGAGGACTCCACCTTATAAATATGTCTACATTTTACTAAATAAGTAATATGAGACTATTTATACACATGCTTTAGAATTAATAAAATAGGTTTCTAACATGAAGTTGGTGGTGGCTACTCTGTCTACCTACGCGTGCGAGGGAGAGACAGAGAAAGAGTTAGGATTAGTTTAATTGGGTTTGGGTGGGACTAAATTATTTTAAATGCTTAAATGTTTAATATTTGATACTTCTCTAATACTGTATTGACGGTATATTAGACGTATTACCATATCATATACGTATCCAACGTGGGCCTAGCCACTGATCGGCACATAGGCAGCAGCATTAGGATGGATGCTTCTCGAAGTTGGTTTCCAGTTTCGGAAGCAAATTAGAGAGACTCTTTGCTGAAAGGTGTGGATGAAGATCTGATGATCAATCCTATGATCTTACTGAATAATGCAACCATAGCTACAACAGTGGGCGCCATGGGTTCAAAATCATGAATTTGGAAATGCAAGGACATATGCATTTGGCTTGTAAAGAGCAAAAAACAGTACAGTGCTCAACGTAACAGTGATGTCCACTACTACAATACGGGTAAATTCGTCATGGAAATGACATCAATCAAGATCGAACTGGCATTAAGCAAACAGATCAAGAAACTTACACGCAGCCAATCCTACAAATGGAGTTAGATTACAATCAGACATACATACACTGGTGATCATTTGTGCTTCTGGTGTCATGAAATTAAGATCAAACGAAAAAATAAAACTGTTGGATCCCACAGATTCTTCCCCGAGAGTCAGGAACGAACCCTGTTTCTCCTCATGCACAAAGTATTTCGCCAATTCCCCTCTACTTCTTTGTTGCTTTCCATATTGATGGATATGTTTGCACGTCCCATTTCCTCCGCAGAATCACCACCTCTCCGGCTCTCCGCAGCCGCGCCGTGGCGAGCGGTGGCGGGCGGCGGACACGTTGCAGACTTCGGTAAAGGGCAAAATGGTCAGGAATTTCATAGAAAATAGAAAAAGATTTAGGACAAATATGTAATTCTCCCGTCTTCAAGTATTAGAAAGTTTCTCGCACTTGTTACTGTTTAGTGGCTATTTTTCCTTTTGCATTTTCTTTTAATTAAATTACCTCTTTTACCCCTGTAGCAACCAAACTCCAAACAAAAGCAGCAGATCATGAGCTCCCCCTCCCCTCCCGACGGCTCCTTCCCGACGCAGCTCACGGTATTCAACATCACCACATCAATGTTCTGCTTGCTACCTACATCCTGACGTACGTTCAGGACCACATAGACAGAGAGCTAACTGATCAAATTCGTAATTTCCTCACAATAACTATTACATCCATCTGTTTGCGCCGTCCTATCGATCTGCTGCTTGCTTGAAGTTTGGTTGCTACACGGGTAAAAGAGGCTTAAAGAAAATGCAAAAGTAAAAAAAGAAAATAGACAATAAAACAGCAAACAAATATATAAACTTTATAGCAACTAGCAAGTGTAAGAAAGTTCGTAGCATTTAGACACATAACACTAAACTTCATAGCAAAGCAGCAATTTTCCTTACTTTTTTTCAGGGGAGGGAAGACCGGGAGAGCAGTGCAGCCAGTGAGTTTGGTGGGCTGGACCGCTGGGGAATGGGTTTAATCACTTGACAGCAAATACTGAAGAGCACATTCAGACAATCCAAGTTATTAGGGTTTCCAAGAAAGAACGAATAAAATTGACTGCTGAAAAACACTGCGTCCAAAATGTTTTAAGAGTAAAACCACTCCCTCAAGTTATGTTTGGTTGAATAAACAGTTCAACCTAGCAACCTAGATTTGTGAAAAACCCCAGTTTTTTTAAGTGTAAAATGAAAGTTGCACAGACCTAGATTTCAGAGATTCTTAATCCCCTTTTGAACATACTTATAAATTTATGTGATAAGTACCTTCCATGTCGTATATAAGTGATATTAGTTTATTTGTTTTTTTAAGCTCATAACAATTTTTTAATCTACGGCTACAAATGTTTTTTCAGAATCAAATGTTTTTTCAGAATCTACAGCTTAGCCTAAGTATTGTATTGTCTATGGCATAGTGACATAGGCCCATAACACATCATTTGGGTATTTGAACTTGTGGACAGCTGATTTCAGTAATTTTCAGAGATGTAATTTCAGTTGGACAGAGACAGATACATCGACCGAAGTATTAACCTGAAGAAGGAATCAATTTATTGCTCACATTGTCGTGATTTACTGAAGTGCATAACACAACTCCAAGGAAATCCTTTTATCCACTGTTACATATTTACATGTTTAAATGGCTAACTAGTGTTGCAAACTAGCAAGACATAAAAGATGTACATAAGTACTACTGTTCCTGTGACCAAATAGGATACAGCTGCTTTTTTCAGTAAACGAAAAGCTCAAACAAAAGATGACAAAATGTTGTTGTGGAGCGGATCCGACAAGTGTTCGACAAGGTTCTGTATAGGGCCCTTGCCAGTCACAGCTGCCTGGATATAGAAGCCAAGCCACGCAACCATTGCCAGGCGACCATTCTTGATCTCTTTCACCTTGAGATCTTCAAACGCAACTGGATCTTTGGAGAGCCCCAAGGGATCGAAAAGTGCTCCTCCCGGGTAGTTTATGTCCCCTGGAAGATATATTCCCAAGGGTTCTAGAGCTTCGATCCCGCAGTATCTTGCATATTCTGGTCCAACCTAACAAACCATGTGGTCAAACCCTTATCAAATGTGGTATTAAATCATTTCAAACAAGAACTAATAGGAGGGGAAAAACTTTTTATTACCATCAAAAGAGCTTGACAGATAGCAATTACAATAACACCCTGGCCACCAGCAATTCGGAAACCAGGAATCCCAAGGTAATCAAGAGTATCACCCTGTAAAACCAACTCATTAGTTAAACACATTAAGTTAGCACAACTAAGAAATAATCAACAGTTTTATCTTTTTGTAGGTAGAGCATGCAAGTCTGTTAACTGAAAGCAGTGACGGACCTATGATTTTACCAATGGATATGCCATGTCTAAATCTCCATGTGCAATTCAGTAAAAACATTTTTGTAATTGAGTAAATAATTATTAAATTTACACCATAATTCAATATATATGCACTAAATAATATGATAATTCTTAAATTAAAAGATTAAATTAAAAACTTATATAAATATAAATAGTTCAAACATAGGTCATACTTTCATTATAATATATAATGACAAACAACAAATTGTTCAATATGGCCTAGTCACTAAGCACCATCGTGGCATGCATATAAATAATAAATTTACATGAACAAACAAAGAAAAAAGCTAAATTGGATCAGTCCAAACAACAACCAAAAGGAAAAGCTCAAACGAAGAAAATAAAAGCTGCATTATTCAGCGCTGCGTGGAATTGAACACAAGACCCCACCGTTATATAGAGGCGCCTTCTCCACTGGAACATGAAATAGCTTGTATCACTGAGTGCTAACATATAAATGTTAAATATCATCGGACCAGGGTATGCCATGGCCCACCCGGCATACCCCCTGGGTCCGCCACTGACTGGAAGCAACCATACCATATCTATTTTGTTCTACATTATAGCAGCAAAGCAAGCTGAACTGTCAGCCTTACATTTGGGGGTTTCTAGTTCCCCCTAAGTAAAACATATGGATTAATGATATGTTATCATCCAATTTTGGTATTGCACAACAATGATGATGCTCCATTAGAGTTAGCTACAAACTTGCTTTTTACATATTGAACATCTATTTACCGACAGACAATTAGGAACAAATGGAACATATACATATCATTGACTACTAAATGGCAAGCAAAAGGCAATGCTATATTTGCAAGTCGTAACATGACAAAGATCCCATTCTTCAATTCTCAATCGTGTGCTAAATGAATTTGAGGCAAGTATATTTGGATAGCATAAACACTAATACTTCACCTGAAGTTTTGCATAACCAACTTTCCACCAGACAGGCTCAACAAAATGCACTACCCCAAAAAGATCTAAGAGCTCAGGAACAACAACACCGAGAGCAGCAAGCATGGCCCACCGACAATGCAAGATCTCAAAGCTGCAGCAAAGATTTTCGATGAAAATAAGTAGTCAAAATTGTGTATAAGAAGAAAGACACAAGCTTCAATAAGAAACGTTCAGATTATGATGTGTCACAAGAAAATTTGGGTTTTCAGGAGCTACTGCAAACAACATTACAAAGAATACTTCATTCAGTTAACTCACTGTTACAACTTAGAAAACATAATATCACAAGTCAATAGTCCCAATAACCCAAACATTGTCAACAAGGAGAGCAAGACAGTCAAAACTGAAGGCATGGTGAACAAGAATATGCAAGAAAGCATAGCGAACAAGAAGACAGGATGATTATTAGCGTTTAACAATGAGTACATGCTACCATCTAGAGCAGACAAACTAGATAATTGCAATGTGCAAGCCGCCATCAGGTACTAACTAGTATTATTTTACTTCTTGGAAGGAAAAGTACAAAAAAGTAATAAATCAAAAAGAGCAAACAACAAGGAGTGTGCTTGCTTCCTTGAAGCCTTGAATTAATTGACAGACTTGTTAATTGCAATTTGCAAGCTACCATTACGTCCTAACTATCGTTCGTTACTTCGTTTAATGATTTTTGGATTGGGGAGTACAAATGCACACAAATTTAAATGAATCAGAAAGACAACAGTGACATACTTAAAGTAGTTTGCGAAAGCAACGGGATCCCTGCCCAGACCTGCTATATCGAACCCATAATCGCCAGGGTACTCTCCTGTGAGATGCGCCGGGTAGTCATACGGTACGGGGCCTAGCCACCGCGGCCGATCTCCCCCGTACCAAGAGCTTCAAAAAAAAAGAAGAAAATTTGACAACAATTCGCAGCGTCAGCTAGCTCATGCAAATTATATACGAAAATACAGCAAATAATCTCTTCGAGGAGGAGGAGGACAAGGCAGTGTGATGGGTGTAGTGCGGTACCTGGAGCTGCGGGCTTGGCGCGAGGCGGCGCGGAGGGCGTCCGCC
>KE371825.1:0-12311 GCA_000418225.1 Zizania latifolia | reverse complement strand
CACAAGCACGTGGCGCTCTGTGGTGCTCTGTGGCGCCTGCCACAACAGTGTTTACAAGTCGCCTAGTCAACCCTAGTCGCCATGGGACCGACCAGGAAACTAATCACGATTAGTCAAACCTGGCGGTCCTAGTCGTCCATATAATTGTCCTATATATTTTAGGGCATATACATACTATATATACTATATAGTATATGCCAATAAAGCAATAATCAATTTCTAGCTGAACAAATCAACAGAATCAATTTACTCAGTACTCACTGTCGGAGGAGGAGCTCATCTTGTAATCCCTCTTGCTTGGGCTGGAGCAGATGCAGAAGAGTGTAGCTTCACGAAGAGCATTGCCAGAATCGTGCGCCTACTGCCATAATCATGTGCCTATTTCAGCAGAAGAGCAACCGCGCGCTGGAGCACTGGAGCAGAATAGCTAGCGGGGAGAAGAGGATTAGATGAGAATAGATGGCGGGGAGAAGAAATCACGTTCTAGTGCACTGGAGCAGAATGCTAGGGATCCAGAATCGTGTGCCTAGCGTAGCAGAAGAGCAACGGCGCTGGACCTGGACGGCTGGAGAAGAGAGCAACTCTCTGGCGGCGCACAAGGGAAGAATAGCTCACGTGCCTTGGTTGGAGTGTTGGAGATAACCCTAACAGGCCACATTGGCAGCCTAATAGATTCCCTTTAAGCCCAGTTGAGCAGGCCCAATAAAAAACATAAACCAAACCTAGTCGTCCCACACCCCTAGTCGTTCGATTAATCGCGATTAATCGATGACTAATCAGATGACCAGATGTCTGGTCGGCCTAGTCGCCTCGGAGCTCCTAGCCGGGTCTAGAGGACCGATTAGGACGATTAATCATGATTAATCGGATGACTTATAAACACTGCGCCACAGCTGTGGCGACCGCCATACGGGAGAGGGATGGGGGTAAAAACTTGCTTGTTGCCTGTTCGCGTCTCATTCTCTTCCAGCTGCCGCCGCCGCTACTGCTGCTGTTCTCTGGGGTGTGCCATGAGCTCGTGAAGCCAAGGTGCGGGAGCGCCGGGAAGCCGTCGAGCCGAGGTGCTGGCATGGCCTGAGGTCGCTTCGTCCGGCCGGCGACATGGATTGGGCAGCAGCAGCAGCTGGAAGAGAAGGGAAGAGAAAGAGAAGGGAAAGCAGCAGCTGCTGGAAGAGAAGGGAAGAGAACGTATGGGCAGTGGTGATGTCCTCTCTCTGATGTACTGTGCTACTGCTACTGTTACTGCTACTGTGCTGTGCTATTATGCGCTACAGTGCTGTGCTACTGCTATTATTTGTTGTGCTACTGTGTTGTGCTCCACTGTGCCATGCTTCTGACATATATTAAATACTGCAAGTCACGTTTCTAGTATATATTGAGCCTAAACATATTTGTGTGGTATAAGCTGATAAGCATTGCAATATTACTACAATTGACTCAGATATTTTGATTTGTTTTTATTCTTATTCTTAGTGTGTCCTATTTTCTGAATTATTTGCCACTGTCCTTTACAAAATCAAAATCAAAATAGTTGGTTCATAAACAAGTGTCATGCCCTTGCTCTCTATGACTTGGCTCATGCAACATGTGTAATCATTTCTTCTCCTGGTTTTTTAAAAGTCACTGTTCATAGTTTGCTTTAGATGATTTTTAAGAGATGAGAGATTTGAAATTTTGAGAGATAAGATAGTTTTATGTCTTTTGTGCTGCATTTACATTGCTATTTTATTTTTCTAATATTATAGTATATTCGCCATGTTGATGTGTCTATGGCGTTGCCACGCCGTGCGCCATAGTCATTGTAAAGTTGTGAAGGTGGTAGGTCGCCGCGCTTCGCCACACCGCCATAACAACCTTGCATACCATATACTCTAACACATTCAACCCACATGATTGTGTTTTTTAATAAAATCAATGCGTCCTTTATCTGATGTACTTCTTTTTGCAGTCTACTTTGAGATTAGCGCAGCTTGACAAAATCGCAGAACGATTATCACATCATGTTATGGGTCATCATGAAGAAATGGGTATGTCGGTTCCGTTTTTGGTTCTCAGTTCTCTACTTCTCTTTATTGGATTGAATGTATTTCAATTTCATGCTTTTTAATTTTGGTTTTCAGCCATACCTACTATGAGTGTTTTCTCTTGTGTCCCTAAAAAACAAACACATTCTCAGATCTCAGTTATGCTACAAAAAATGTGCTTACTGACTTCCTTTTAAGGAAATACCAGATCACTGATAATATGTTTTGGCCAGTGAAGGGGATGCAGTTAGTAATGGAGTTAGAACAAGACTTAAAAGTCGCAAATGTGATCTGCATGGTATTGCGTCATGAAACTTTTTCTTATAAACATTGTTCTGTCCCTTTTAGATATTTAGCCCTTATGGTTAATCAATATATTTCAGAACGGGCGGAGGCATATATCCTCTTCAAAGAATGAGGTATCAAGGGATCTGGTTGTCAATGTAAAATCAAAGAAGAAACAAGCTTTGCTGGTAAGTCTCATTATTGTTTACTGCATTGACTGGAAAAGCTTGTTGAATGGTGATTGTTGTCAGCTTATATATATATACATACATACATATATATATATATATATATATATACATATATACATATATATAATCACTCAACTACCATCCCACTATAGAGTGATGTTCTTAATATGTTTATAACTTTATATCTTTCTAGTTCAACCCTTCCTCTATCAGTATCTTTAGGATGGAATTATTAATGTATTGACAAATTCATGTGCCTCTTATAATCTTATTTTTAACTAATCACTACCAACCATTCTACGAATTGAAGATCTATAAATAAAAATATTTAGTTTCTGTGTAATGCAGGATGTTCTTCCTATTCTTACAGAACTTCGTCATGCACAAGACATGCAGATGGAACTTGATACTTTTGTTGAGAAAGAAGAGTATTTTCAGGTGAGTTGAATTTTATCCATGACTGCTGTTATTTTTCTCTATTTCATTAATCCATCTCCTTTACTCAAGGGTGATATAAGGCTATTAGCTACAACCCCATAGTCACCTGTTGCAGTATGGGTTGGTTGCTACACGATCTGATCATCTGAACTACCCCAATTTTAGAATTGCATGATGTTATGTCTGGGGTCTTGGGATCCCGAACTTTGTAACCAATAGCGATGGGTAGCCACGGCTCGAGGTTGTTCTCCTCTTGCCGGAAGATTAGATAGAAACAATAGAGAACTTTCCCTCTTGCTGATAGAAGAGATAGGAGCGGTATATAACTTTTCCTCTTGCCAATAGAAGAGATAGACATGGTAGGAAGCTTTGTCCTGGTCGGCTTGAGCAGAAGGTAGAAGAATAGACAACTTTATTACTTTTGTTCCCAGATCCCTGGTACGGGCTGCTGTATTTATAGTCTAGTACAATGTTATTTCTAATAATAGCTCTAATCTATTACTAACTATACCGTTTAGCTAAGATACTAATTAATTGACTTATATCCTAAGGACTCTTATAACAGCTAGGACTCTTCTGGACTCCTTAAAGACTAAAGACTCTCCTAGGCGCCCTCCTGGATGCTTGGACTCTTTAGCCACCTGGACTAATGTCCATAACACATGACCACTGTTGCAGCCCATTTATGTTGTTAATCACATATGTTTTTTTAGAATTATGGTAGTTTTTCTTGCTGATGTTTCATGTTTGCAGGCATTTCAATTATTGCCCGAGTATTTGCAAATCTTGGAGAATTATTCAAGCCTTTCTGCTGTACAAGAAATGGGGCGTGGGATTGAGGTGATTATTATTTGTTGTTGCATTTTTTCTTTACTTGCTTCTGTCAAGAATGTATAGAATGTATTGAGCATATCTTCAATTCAAATCTTTCTTTTGGTATGTTCAAAGAGCCAAAAAAATGTGTGCGCCATCAAATTCGTTGAAGTTCTCTGCATCATATTCACCCTGTTGATGTTGTTTATACTCTTATATACCATAGGCATGGTTGGCACGAACAATCCAAAAGTTGGACACCCATTTACTGGGGGTTTGTCAAATCTTCAATGAAGGAAGCTATCTAACTGTGAGTATGCCCATGGCCATTTTTCTCAAGGCCTCTTGGATTAGCTTAGTTATTGATTTATTAAGGGAAATGCTTAATTATTGATTTGCTTTGCTAACTAAAATCCCATTCTTCAAATAATTACTTGCGGATAATAGGTTATTGATGCATATGCACTGATGGGTGACATCGGTGGCATGGCTGAAAAGATGCAGAGTTTCTTTTTGCAAGAAGTACTCTCTCAGACTCACTTTGTCCTGAAAGAAATGTTGGAAGAGGTATTGAATTTGATCTGTTGACATAGCAGTTTCCTGATTTGTGAAGCTATCAATTTTACTAATGGGAAAGTAATTGCAGGAGGTTGGAAATAATACACAGAGAAATAGGTATGTTACTCATCACCTTATCTTAGTTCCACTGATTGTGACTTAACTATAAGTGATTTTGAATTTTATGGATATTGTTTCGAGTATGTGCCGATGTACCTACTGCATCTGTGAGTTAAGGTGATTTTATAGTCTAGGATCCATAACTTGTGTCCTGTGACTTACTAGGGTTGTGTTTCACAATTTACATATTACACTAGGATTATTTCCTGAACAGTCTCAAGTTTGATAGTTTTCTGTGTTGTTGTCTGAAGTTGTAACTTGACTGGGTTATGTTTCACAATTTACATATTATTTCCTAAAGATCTTTTGAGTTTGGTAGGTTTGCATGTTATTGTCTTGAGTTATGTAGTCATGAGAAACCATGTTACGTTCTATGCTGGGTCTGCCACTGAAATTAGTACTGGTCTATTCCCTAAATAGTTGGATCCCGGTTCAAGTTGACTTATGTTGACCATTTCTGATCGTCTAAATTTGTGTAAGATATATGCTACCTATCATTTTATGGGACATTCTACAGACAAAACCATCTCTATTTTTGGAGGGAATTTTGTGGGCTAGAAACTTCCAACTATAAGACTAAACATACAAATTTCTGGGAGTACTCACTTCTCTATTCTTTTTCTCTTTCCAGATTTACATATAGTGATCTTTGTGTTCAAGTTCCTGAGTCCAAACTTCGCCCCTGCTTGTTAAAAACTCTTGAGAGTTTGTTTTCGTTGATGTGCTCATATTATGCTATTATGAGCTTTTGCCCTGGAGTAAAGGTAACTTTCATGGTTGTGTTTTCACTTTTATTTTTGAAATTCTGATGATATGCCATATATCTAGATTGACAGTTATGAACTGAGAGGCAATCACTTACAGGGCTCAGCACTTCTCTGTGTAAAATTGTAAACCATCATGAGAAATTGCAAAGCTGATCTTTCTGTGTCATTGGAGTGTTCACACCCTACAGTGGTTTATTAAAGATGAAATAACTGCAATAAAAAGCTGCCAGAATCTTACAGCTGAACAAACTTCTGTATATAAAGATGCCAATTGTCAACAGATTTAAACTCTACTATGCGTATGGAGCTGAAAGCTGGCAAGTGTCATACATGTTGTCAGTTGAACCATACATTGAATATGTTATGGATAATTACATTGAATAAAAACCTGCTGCTTTCGGAATAAAATAGATCCTAATTAATTAGGTTTATCTTTCCATAAGTTTACATATTCTAATTCAATATTTTGGTTGAATTTTTAATACATAAAGAGTCTCTTATGAATATAGGTTTTTTATATCATTATTCGTTGTTACTGTGTTTTCTTTTCAGAGTATCAAGTCCGAGGACCAAAACTCTCTAGCAGAGAAGAATAGTGCATCTCAGAGTACAGGTGAAGCTTTAGTTGATTCATGTGGAGGTCATCCAACTGAAGTGAGTGACCGGACATCATCTTCTGATGTCAACAATCCTGATACTAGTACATCAGGAATGGATTCACCGTTCTATCAGCTGAGGACAGATGCTACAAAACTTGTTGCACATGCATTTGAAAGAGGGCGGAGGAATCTTTGGCAACTGGCAACAAGTCGCTTATCTGTATTACTGTCCTCCTCATCTGTTTTCTCAACTAGCACATACCAATTTTTGAAGAACTACGAAGATCTCACCATTTTCATTTTGGCTGGTGAAGCATTCTGTGGGTTTGAAGCTAGTGAGTTCCGGCAGAAGTTGAAGGCTATCTGTTTGAACTATGTAGTGGCCTTTCACCGGCAAAATATCTATGTATGTCACATAAGTATCTAACTCCTATTTAATTGTTAGAAGTACAAACATAAACTATTTTGGGAGTTGGTTGATGGATCACATAACTAGATATTCATCCAAACATTAGAAGTCACCAAGTGTTGGCATGTTTCCAATCACTGTGCCCATAATCATAACTTGAAATTACAGGCAGTGCACTAGGACTGTATTTCCTTTAGAAATATTGTTCAGTTTTTTTACCATTGGTATACCAGGATTTGTAGTTGTAGGTTGATTTTGATATGAGATTCTTTATTGCTTAGTTTTGCACCAAAGAGTTTACAATTGATATGCAGCCATTGTCACTACAACCACTTTTTTAAGGAACACTACAACGACATTGTAAACTGAATAAATTCACAATAATTTTATTGTTAGTTTAAACTGGTATTTCTGTATTAAAGAACAGAAAAGGTACAAGATAAACTTCGTTTTCTGGTGATGCATGGGTTTCTCTATTTGGTATTGTGCTTTACTTTTGATTTGGCATTGGCCATAGTTGACCTTTTGTTTTTCTGATGCGGCATGTTCTTTTTTTCTTTTGCACTTGTGATTCTTTTTCAGGCTCTGAAGATGGTATTGGAAAAGGAATCTTGGACAATAATGTCTGCTGAAGCATCACAGATAATTAGTTTAGCAGGCCTTACTGGTGATGGTGCTGCTCTAATCTCGCCTACAAGCCGTAGCTCCAACTTGCCAATGTGTTACCGTGGAAATGCTACTATGGCTGATACAGGGAAGCAAAAAAATGGATTTGCTTCTTGGATTAAAATTGAAAACCCATTTTATTATAAGTTAGAAAATGGCTCTGTGGAATCCCCAAAGCTCAACTCATCAGTAGGCAATAGTTCTGCTCATGGAAGTACTAGCAATGGCAATGGAAATCCACCTTTCGATGAAGAGAATGAAGACCTTCTTGCAGATTTTATTGATGAAGATAGTCAATTGCCTAGTAGGATATCAAAAATGAAAATTGTGAAAGGCAATTCTCCCCATTGGAAGGATGGGGACATTTCATCGCAGACAGGATCATCACTTTCTTTATTAAGGTATCAAATACTCATGTACCCTAATTTGTGGGTTGTTCCTATAATATAGCTGCCTATCTAAGCTGTGACTGCGTCACTGGAATCAGGATGATGGATAAATATGCCAGATTAATGCAAAAGCTGGAAATTGTCAATGTTGAGCTTTTCAAGGTTTGTTATGTCACTCATCATAAGATATTTGCCATGTAGAAATATTCCCTGTTGTTCATACTAGACAATTTATGCAGGGTATCTCCCAACTGTTTGGCATCTTCTACCACTGCATATATGAGACATTTGGGAACCAGGACAGGGGTCAAAGTGGCAAATCTTTACCTGATCATCAATCCTGTAAGAATTAGGTTTTCTATGTCCATACTGTTTCACTCACGGTTCTTTTCTATTACTGCGTGAATGCAAGATTATTTTTGAATCTTAAATATCATTTTTTGCCTGTGATGTATTCAGTTCGGCTTAAAGCGGCTTTATCAAAAATAACACAAGAGTCTGACCAGTGGATCAAACCACAGAACATTTTGTATTCACCTTCATCACCCTTAACTATGAATTCAACTTTTGCTCAAATGGATGTGATGCCTACTGCACCTCCCAGTTCAATGTTCACCTCCTATGGGTTGAAGGTATCTACTGGTTTTACATGGTGTCATGGTGATACTTATACAATGCTATGCAATGTCATATTGTTTGCAGCCTTAACATACTCAGTTGCAATACTTGTGAATCACCATAGATCAATGTCTGTCCTTTCTTATACAAGGGAAGTGTTGTCCTTATTTGACTTGAACTTGCCTCATGAGAATTGAGGTTTGCTAACTATCCAGTATTTACTCTAGCTTTGAAAATGTTAAACAAAATTCACTATAGGTGTGATTTTGCTGTTTCTTGGTCTTTGCTATAAGCCACAACTTGCCAAATTTCTTGCATTTTTATGGAGAGATGACCCTACAAGGTTGTCACTCCTGGATTCAAATGTGCAAGACTGTCCCATTGTTAATGTAAATATTTCTAAAATGAACTGTAGGCAGGCTCTTAGCTGAAACTGAAAGTTATTGTGATATTGAAATTTTCTTTCTGCTTAAGCAGGTGTTTAAATAGCCATATGATTAGTAGGTTATGATTGTGCCTGCGCATAACTTTTATAACTTATCGATGACACTGCAATTTTCTTCATTCACATTAGCCTTAAGTAAATATTTCTCTTGTCCATGATCTATCTGGTTCCAACCTAACAAATCATGTAATGTGTGAGCTAGTGATAAATGGATCCATATTTGAACTTTTCCATTTTTGCAGGAGCGATGCGCAGCTGCCGAAACAGTATCATTGGTTGCTCGAGTTTTGAACAGATCACGAGCCCATCTACATTCCGTGCTGTCTCAAAGTAACACTTCTGTTCTTGAAGAGTTTTTTGGGACAATGGTAAATTTCTTAACTTGTAATAGGTTTTTGCATAACTTTATGTTTTTCTTCTTGTTGTTGTGTGCATGTATTGTCAGCAAGTACGTCTTGCAGTCTGTACATCTTAAAGATCCAATTGTTAACTTGGGAACTTGCCCTTATATTATTTTTTGTGACAGGTTGACTCTGTTCCAGATTTGGCTGAGCACATTCATAGGACAAGTGCACGAATGCTTTTGCATATCAACGGGTAGGTTTGATGAAATCTTCACGTGCTTCGCAAATTTCCCTTTCTTATTTCTCTTGGCCATTTGCATCATCACAGCTAGAAGTTAGAGTAAAAATATCCTTCTCAGCTACTGCATTGATGCTTGGATCAATATTCTCATTTCTGCTCAATTGGATCTTTTTCAGGTATCCAGATAAGATTGCAAATGCCAAATGGGAAGTCAAGGAGCTCGGCATAGAGCACAATGGGTATGCTAATATTTAAGTCATGTTAGCATGAATACCTTGAATACTCCTGTTTTGAATCTTTGGCCCATTTAGTTATTTTTGTTATGCTACCGCCTACCATTGAACCCTGTTTTGGCACCTCATCTCATCTATCCACAGATTTCCTAGTAGTAATTTGAAACATCTGTATCTGAAGTATTAATTATTGATGTCTTTGGTGTCTGATTCAACATTAATTTATGGTCATTTTCCTTGAGCTGTGTACCATCTAGCATATTTACTTTTTTATGTATGTTATGATCAATCATTTTGCATCATTTTCCTTTTATTACAGATACGTTGATTTGTTATTGGGTGAATTCAAGCACTACAAAACAAGATTGGACCATGGAGGAATTTCCAAGGAGGTTAGTTTGAGCGAGATAAATTACTTATCGATGATATACTGATGTTAAGGTAATTAAACTTGCCATGTTCTTCCCAGCTCCAAGACCTCTTGCTGGAGTATGGCATAGAAAGCATCGCAGAAGTTTTAGTTGAAGGTCTCTCTAGGGTGAAGCGGTGCACGGATGAAGGACGGGCTCTGATGTCACTGGACCTTCAGGTTGTAATCTTTTTTATTCTTATCCAGTGGCTCGGTTGTGAATTGAAAATGATGGTGGAGACTAAGAGAGATTTTGCTGTTCTTTCAGGTACTAATCAATGGGCTACAGCACATTGTATCCGGAAATGTTAAGCCAAAGCTGCAGATTGTAGATTCTTTCATAAAGGTACATTGCACGCATTAGTCAAAGCTTCATTTACAACACGCCTCTAGCTGGGTAGAGAGTTCTCCCGCAATGCCAACCGCACTTATTGTTTGCCAGAGGCTGATTACCTTTATATGCTTCATTTGACCTAATTTATTTACAAGATACTGACAGAGCATGCTGCTATCTACAGGCTTACTATTTACCGGAGACTGAGTACGTTCACTGGGCACGGTCTCATCCAGTAAGAACTCTATTAGTCCCTCTGTCCAGTACTTTGACTTGAGTAATGATGCTACTGTATACTACCTCCATTTCACATTGTAAATCGTTTGTTTTTTTCAAAGTCAAACTTATTCAAATTTGTCCAAGTCTAAACAAAAATATATTAGCATTTATAATATAAATAAATACACTATTAAAACATTTAATGAAACTAATTTAATGCTGTAATTGTTGGTGTTTTTTTATAAAATTAGTGAAAGTTGAAGAAATTTGACTTTTAAAAAAGTTAAACGTCTTACAATAGAGTATAATTTATGTTTGTTGTTGCATAACCCTGTAGGAATACGGCAAAAGTCAGGTTGTCGGGTTAGTTAACCTGGTTGCGACCATGAAAGGATGGAAACGGAAAACGAGGTTGGAAACCATCGAGAGGATTGAGGCAGGACCATAGGCAAATGCGGCCGTAATTGTTTTTTTGGCTTTCGTTTGTGGTTTCTTCAGCTGCATATAGAGCTGTTGTGTTTTTCTTTCTCCCTTTTTTCTTATTAATTTTGTCGATTCTTTCACCTTTTGGCCATTTTGATACTAACCCCGTCATTCGCCCTTGGTGTATATTTAAGCCTCAACCTTGTATCATATAAGTGGGGTAAGTATTCAACAGCAAAAGAACAGTACGCACACCATACATTGAACATTGGCCCAATAAATATCAGTCTTGTTCTCACAGTGCTTTAATAGTACTGCAAACTTGCTCCAGATGCTGCCTTAAACGACTGTACAGATGTGCCATAGATGCTTAAATGTAGTATTCATTGCAGCTTTAAATCTCACTAATAATGAATGACGCTGTAACAGTAAATCTCTGCCGTAATCCCAGGATTGCATTTGCATAAACTTTTGATTCGCGTTCTGCTCTCTTCATTCACATCGTCATTGCCGTCTTCCTTGCTACTCTGCAAACAGGAGCCTAGAGACGTTATGCCTCTGACATTAGGTAAAACATGAAATCTATGTACTACTATTAGCTTAATAATCAAAGTATTAATTTATTGTATGTGTTGCTAACATATATAAAATTATGTATATATTGGACACCGATGATAATTTTTATTCTAGATGAGCAGTCTCACCCAGCTGGTTGCTTGCGATGCTCCTGAACTGGGATCGCAAGACGCCCACACGAGAGGTCACATTTATTGAAACCAGTGGCCAAATTATTCCTTCTCCTCGTACGTACAGGCCTCCTGCTGCAGCCTTGCCGGCTGCCAAGGCTGCAGAAATTTCGGTAGAAGCCACAGCGACACGCATCATTGCAGCTGCTGCTACTACGACTCGCTGCTTTGGCCTTCTGCTCTCGTCTCACATTCCTGAATGATTCCTCCCCTGCAATCCATCTGTATGCCAGCTGACTACTCAGGATGTTTGAACAGAATCTGATTTTGAGAATTAGCGGGAGATTATCTAGATTTTTAATTCTAGTTTATTTTTAGATTATATAACTATTGAGTTTTATAATTTAGGTCTAGAATCTAAATCTTTTGAAAAAACTTCAAATTCTAAAAATAATTGTATTTGCTAAAAGCCCTCTAAACAAGCCCTCAAACTGAACTCATCCAGCGTTCCAGCTTGCCGCAGATGGTGGATCACCATCATTTTGGGACGGATATCTTTTGCAGAAAATAAGAGGAAAGTAGAGTGTTGTGAAGTAGAACAGATGGATATGTATATCGAGCTCGTATTTGTTGCCGGATTACTGATACTGTTCTGATGGATACACAGCATACAAACTTCACATTACACAGGCCGCTGCACTGCATGCATGGAAGCAAATTTTGAGCTGCCTATTGCTAACTTGCTACTACACCCCAAGCAGGGCAAAACACCATATCATATCACATCACATACACTGCACTGATACGCTACACTAAAAGGCAACGAGAATAGCTCGGCAGGTAGCACGAACCATGCAGTGGAGAGTAGCAGAGGTATAGTGCAAGTACAGCAGTAAAAACGCAGTACGCCTAAATCCTACCAACTCCGAACTACTCTACCTGTAGTAACCAACACCACTTGGTCTGCACACGGCACGCACCGCTGCTGCTGATCCGGCGGCCATGGCTGATGGCCGGCCAGTACGGAGAGCTAGCTAGCTAGGAGCTAGGACACCCTCCGGCGCTTCTGGGGCGGCGACGGATGCGGCTGCTGCTGCTGC
>ASSH01051910.1:0-21528 GCA_000418225.1 Zizania latifolia | reverse complement strand
AAGATTAAAAGGGTCGTCCATTGCAACTTTGTAATGCAGCAACAATTGTAAACGAATTTGGATTTTAGGGGATGCTTCTTTCCTACAGGAACCCAGTTTAGGCTTTTCTACAAAACAACTGATCTGGAAATGCATTTTGAGGAAGTAATTACACGATGAAGCGAGCTCCTTGCCGGGGTTCTCTGCTTGCAAGATCACGATTGAGCACGACTAGCTGGCAAGGAAGCTATCCACTTTGGCGTTGACTGCTCTTGACAAGAATTTCATGCAAATGGGAGGCTTCACCTTGGCAAGGGCAAGAATAGACTGGGGAAGAGTCCAGATCCCATCGCCGCAGATCAACCCTGACGCAACCGCGGGTCCAAACGCATCTGCCTTGGCCTTGTTCAGCTTCTCCCACACGAAGAGTATCACGCTGCCCAGGAACATATCGATCGCGAAGTATGAACCGATGTAGAAAGGGATCGCCATTGCCATAGGGAGCGGGATGAACCTCGAAACCTTATGCGGTGCCAGGTCTCTTATCAGGTTGATGGCAATTGCCGCGGCAAAGAAGATGTAGCAGAGAGTCAGGCAGTTCTCTGGAAGCGACGAGAAGCCATCGACACCTAGGATGGCCATGTTGCGGTACACAATGGCATAAGGTGCTGGGTACTCGGTGCCGCTTGTGCCAATATCACTGAAAGCCTTGTAGAACAGCCAGAAGACGCAGGGACCAATGACACAGCCCATACCAGTGCCTATCACCTGGCTGATAAACATGGACCGCGGTGATGCCAAAGTCAAGTATCCAGTTTTGAAGTCTTGCATCAGGTCAGAAGCAGTAGACACAATGCTCATCATGACACCGCATGCAGCAAGTCCTACGAGCACACCGCCATGAGAGAGGCCCGCCCATGCGCCGAATACGAAGATTGCGAGCTTGCCATAGGTGGAGGCAAGAGACCAATCAGTGAGACCACTTCCGTAGGCATTGCAGAAGGCCAGCACAGGTGCAACCACGTAGGCAACCAAAATATAGTACCACTTGAGCTGCGGGAAGATCTGAGGAAGGGTACCAATCGACACAGCAGCAACTACGGCATAGCCTCCATATGCAACTGACTTCGGAATTTGATCTTTCAGGAAGATTTCCGTGCGACGTTCATCATCAAATGATACAGCTTCAGTGGTGGACATGGACGTACCGCTGTCTGAAACAGGAAGCGTGCCTTTTGAATTGTTCTGAGCCATTGAAATGAAGCCTGCAATTGTACGGATAAGCACCTTGAGGAAGTTGTATAAACCATCCCCAAGGATCATAGCGATGGATATGAAAACCTGCAACCATAAGGAACTTGCAGTCAAAACTCTGCTCACAATGCTCTATCCTTTTGAATTCTACATTGTATGATTTAACTTCGTCAAGCAGAATCAGCTGCAAGGTGAATGCTTACCCTGTAAGCCTGAAGTCCATGGAGACTGTTGTCTGAGATATCAGCAGGGTACCAACTCCCTTTCTTCTTGCCAATGAGAGGCCACATCACACCCCATGAGAGAATACCGCCTAGCAGAACTGACACATTCACAATATATGGGCAGATCATGCCAACTCCAACATATGTAGGAGAGAAATCAAAGAAGAACCTGAAAAATGTAACAAGTCAAGTTAAAAATATTGTAGACCAACAGCTTGAAACTAACTGTTATCCAGATGGAAATGGTATATGGTCAGACAGTAGACATAAACAACGGTAGTTTTTTCACAATAACCAGAGAAGCAAAGGTAATGTTGCAAGCTGTAGCAGTTCTATGTGCAGATTAGCTCTAGGCTAACTCAAGACAGTGAACATCATAGTCAATGCAGTTGTTTAAACCATTATTTTTATGTATTTTTTACGTAATGTCTAAACCATTAAAATGTTAAAGTTCTGGATTATTACCTGTTGTTATAAGCTTCAAGGCCTAATGTTGGGAAGTTGTTGAATCCACAGTTATCACCAGCAGTGTAGAACCACTGGAAAAATCCCCAGAAGAAGCTAAACAAAAAGTATTTGCCCAATGTCTTTACTTGTTTCCTGAAAACAGATCGTAATTGTTGTCAGTTGAAACGCATGCCATTATTGATATAATAGGTTAATAATTGGTACTCTCATAAGTAGCCAAAAGCAGCACAGTTTAGATATACTTTGCAAGCTTGGCCCCCTCTGGTGTATGGAAACCGTTGATGAGATAAGCAGTTGCAGTGCCACTTGGGTAGGTCAGCTTGTAGTCAACAATCATAATCTGAAATAGCAATTCAGTTAGGATGGATATGTTTTCCTTGTATACAGTAATTCAGTAAGAACATAGAGGGTAAACAGATTCAAGACATACTTTTCTTAGGGGCACAAGGGCAAATAGTCCAATAAAACTGACAAGGAAAAGAAACCCTATCATCCAACCAAGGTGAGGATCCTTGATATTCTGGGCATCCTTAGCCTCTGTAGCTTGCTTAGCTATTGTTTCACTCATTCCAAATAGATAACTGCCAAATCCACCTGATCAATTGTAATGACGAAGTACAGTGATATGTCAATTGGCAAGAATTACTTCTGTTTATACATTCTGACATTTTAGAAAATACACTTTCATAAGACAAGCGGATATGCAAAAGTAAATATGATGTGCTTCGGGCAACTAAGGCAATGAGTAAGCAACTTATGTCATGCAGGACGCATTGACTCTCTCCCTCATCCTATTACCACTTGAAAAATGAACAAAGACAACCAGTTAATTATTACTTTCCTGGAATACCTACTTGAAACGGGTGTTAAGAAAAACAGCTTCTTATGCCCATTTAGATTAGCTAGCTTATGCACATGGGACATTTCCTTGTGAATTTTCATGTCAGAAATACATATACGCAAACGCAAGCATCATGCCCAATCAGACTTGCTAAATCATGGTTGTGACATGAAATCATTCGAATGAGCATCAGTGCACCGTGCAACATGATTCTGAAATGTGAAAGGGCATCTAGCCTAGGGGTTAAGATGCCCAAATAGCATCTCGGTTCGACTCCTCACGGGAGCTAATTTTAGGCAAGCCTAGCCTGTAGAGATCATAATAATTGTTTATGCCGATTGAAATGCTTTCACATGAGTGTGTCAAGTCTGCAAAAGAGAGTTAGACTGTGACAGAGAGCATGCGCCGTGTATCTATTTTATAGTGAGGAGTCAAACCAGCTTGTCCTTACTCCAGCATACGCAGCATAACCAACGCAATTTGTCTTTCCCACAAAATGAGAGCGTGCGAATTTATTATCAGCACAAAAAAACTACTGTTGAAGTATATACATAATTTGTTGGCTCGCCAAATAAACCAAATGCAAAATATTCTAAAAATATGTACCCGTATGCTTCAAAATTTGTTCAGATGCACTGATGTCCAGCATCTGTTTCGTGAAAATCAGAAAAAAGAAAAGAGAGAAACAGTGCAGTCCACTTCGCTATATGACGTGACGAGCCACAAGTCGACAACTCCAAATCACTTATTTCAAGTTTTCCGGCACGGTCCTCTTATCAGAAATAACTTTTGACGCCATGCCGAATGTGATTGGTTGTGTTTTTCTTCCGGGGCCAACCAATAATCAATTCCCTGATGTCCCCCAGCCACCAACTACAGCGAAATGCTATACTTCCCCAGTGACTCCCATATCCAGATCTGCATCGTACTCCCAGGCTCCCCCACCCCAAAATAGCAAAGGCCACCGTAACGCGCAGTCACGCAGTAACCAAATGGATTCATCTAGTATTCGTTCCAGGCAATTAGAATAGAGACGTAAGCAGACAGTGCTTTCGCTACGAATTTCTCGCACGGTTCGAGGGTTTGAGCGGTCCAATCCGATCAAACGTGCTACTGTGCTACCGATCAAATTAGTAAGCCGAAGCTTCGAGACGTTACCGCTGAAGGCGATGCCGTAGGCGGAGACGACGCAGGTCTGGATGACGGTGTTCTCCTGGCGGGTGAAGGGTTGCTTGAGAAGACCAATCCGCTCGACGGCGGAGGTCCAGAGGCGGACGAAGAAGAAGCCGAGCAGCCCCGCGGAGACGTTGAGCGACGGGATGATCCCCGTGGTGAGGTTCAGCTTCATCACGATCACGCTGAACATGACGGCGAGCAACGCGCTCACCACGAACGCCCGCAGCGTCAGCTGCTCTCTCCACGACGGCACCGGCTTGTCCGCGAACGCCCGCTCCGCCGACGTCGCGTCGGGGTCGGCGCCAGCGCCATTGCGCCCCTCGCCGCCCTCCGCCTCGTACACATCCGCGCCCTTGCCACCGTGGCGGTGGCGAAGCGTGGCGCCGGCGGCACTCGGCACCACCTCCGCCTCCTCGTCCTCCTCGGCGGTGTGCGGCGCCATTCGGCTTGGGTGCTCTGGTCTCTCCTCGGTTGGTGACCCTGCGCTTGATTTTCGAGCAGTGCGAGAGGAAAAAAAAGTTGGGTGACGGGAGCGTGCGCTGCGCGAGGTGCCACATTTTATTGCGAGGGGGACTTGGGGTCGGAGCAACCGAGCGCCGTCCTGCTGCGCCGGGGAGTCGCCATCGACAGCGCCCATGTCATCCGTCGAGATCGGATCGGACGGCTCAGGATCAGTCTGGAGCGGGGCCCCGGGATGGGCGCGAATGTTGCCCGTTGCTACCAAAACCGGGTGCCGGCAGATTACGGCGTTGATCAGACGGTAATAGTTGATTTAGTTATCGTAGTAATTAGTCACTTTAGAAATCACGGTAATTATGATTTTGTTAATTTGGTTCATATTATAGCGTCACGAAAGGACGAATTATATAGGAGTACTACTCCTGCTGATCTTATCGGTAATTGTTTTAGGAGATGAGTTTTTCAAAATAATTTCGGATGGTGATCCACTGATTTGAACAGAAACGGAATCTCAACCCAAAGCAGGATGGATCAGTCGTGCTTAGCAACTTCGCCCTCCACCAAAATTGACGGCCTCTTTAATCATCGGATATTCGGATAAGTTCCCTCCACGAGAACGTATGCGTAGTAGCACTTTGCATTATATGGATGTTTTCGCCTACAGATGGCAGAGTTTGTCCCTCTTGCTTGCTGCTCCCAAGTCTCCATCATCGTCGTGTGAATGAGCAAGAACATATCTTGTCATTTTCTCAGCGACAGATACCAATCCCAAAATATACTAGAACGCAAAAAACTTACAGTTTCTTTACGAGAATTAATTTAAAACCACATGAAATTCCTCTATTTCAAGGTAGCCTTAAGGTTTTTGTCCGGCAATTAGCATCCATCACACGATCACAGAACAGCGCTCCGTGTATGTATCACAAATTGCGACGCCGGAAACTCCAAACTGCTGATGAACTAACGATTACCGAAAACTGATAAAGAGATGGGTTCTGAACTCTAAATATGCAGGCAAGCAGAGATGGGTTCTGCAGTTCTGCTCATGAATTCTCTCTTTTATTGAATCACTTGGTACCAGGCTACCTAGCAAGCTAGCTTTGCATGTGAGATCGATCAAAAAGCGGCGGTTGGATCCTAGTCAGGCACTGGTGCTACGTGCTAACGCTACGCTGTCCATGATCGCGATCTCTCACGGGGAGTGATGGAGTACTGGATGAGTGGATGGCTCCTGCATGATTAATTTGCTGGCCCATGCTAGCCAGCCTAAAAGATTCTCAAGGATTCGCTTGCCGTGCATAGATTTTTCTCCCCTTGTTTCTGAGAGAAATGAATTTCCTCGAGGACAGAATCTGGCTGTGCCTCAGCGATGCTGCAAGCACAGTTCTTCAGGTTTGACATGTGCACATATTTTGTACCAGCATCAACGGATATTCGACAGACAGGACTCAGCAACCGTTCAAACGTAGAGGTTTTACAAAGCTGGATACAAAAGAAATCCACAGTGTTTAGTATATGTTATTGGCATGATGACAGCATCTCAGATCAGAATGACGGAGACAAAACTCTCGTGTAACTCTAGTTTATCCAACGGTTGTCATCATGATAATTTAAATGGTGATTTCATCTTAAACACAAGCTAGGAATCCATGACAGCATGCTACAGTAGTACTGGTATTATAGCGGTGGACAATTTGGGCGTAAGGACACTGGGACGTCCGGATCAGCTGAAGCAATACGTCTCGCGCGTTTAAACCATGTAGAAGTCTCGTGTCGTCCTCTGGTTTTTGGTTGCGTGCACGCGTGAGAGCTTCTGAAAGCGGCCATATGGGGCGGGAGATCTTCTGAAAGACCGATAGCTACCATGGGAACAATGGTCATATGGAAGTAATCTATCTGTTCTCTCCAGTAGACACCTGGTCTGCATCCGGAAATACTAACCTTTCTGTTCGATCTTGCTTGCTCCGGAGAGACAGAGCAAGTTTGCTAGTAGAGTTCAGGCTTTCAGAGTGATCAGCAACTGTGACTTGCGTGGGTGTCTAGTTGCATTGTACTACCTCATACTAGAATACGATACAGTCAAATCTTAACATTTTAAATCATTAATAGATAAAAAATATTAGAATTTATATATGAAAATGATATCGGCAGATTTGTGATAAAAAATACTTTCATATAATTATATTTTAAATATCTTTATAAATATTTAAATATAAAAAGTAATGTAAAGATATATTTACTAGAGACTGTATCGATGTATAAAACATTTGCTATTTAAGAACAAAGTTAAGGTGTGTTTGGCAAGACTTCAACTCCTAAATATCGTTCAATGGAGATAGAGTTGAAACAACCGCTACTATATTCTTAATTTTTTTTTAAAAATAGAGTAAATAGACATGCTTCAGAAGATACACAGAAAGGATGAAACTACAACTCCAAATCTATTTTAGATTTAGAACTCGTTTGGAAGACATGGTTTTTACATAAATTAAACTAATTTATGTAAAAATCCTACTCAGAGTATGAATTTTTTGGGTTTTAAAGCCTTTATAGGTCTAATAAACTATTCCATCTGGTTTCACGGAGAAAGTCGTTTTAGATTTGTATCAAGAGTTCACTAAAACAAGTCGTTTTGTATTTTATTGTGAATTTTAGATGACTATATCTTTGATGTAGCACTACTTCATTCTTGTTTCTCATGCTATCTTTACTTTCGTATTGTATTTTATAGAAATAAACATAGAAAGGACGCAGATTAATTGCTCTTTACTCTTGTATCTAAAATTATGTATAAAATGACTTCTTCATCAAACCGGCGGAGTACGGAGTTTCGGAGTATCTCTTACAACATGCACATCTCATGAATCGGGGTTTCCAGTCTTTCACGGATGGGAGTAGAGTTTGTTTTAACCTGCGTGCAGCATTTATGGAGGAAGGTGTGAGCTCTCCCAAGTCCCATGGATCACCGAAAGGGGGGTCTCCTGTCCTGTAGCCCGCTACTAGATCTTCGAGTTTTGTGCGAGCTGCAGCCAGCTATGGCTAGCGGAACCTGGGGACGATGATCCCCGCAAACCGAGGGTCACCCATGAGTCATGACATCAACAGACCGACCAGAATTGAATGCGTAAATGTGATGAATAATTCGCTGGCTTTGGTATTGTCTGTCAGGTTTCATCAGAGATTCAGAGGATGTAATATCGTTTTCACATTATTTGTGCATTCAAAATTAAGAAGAGCTATGCATGAGCCACACGCTCTCACCTAGGAGCGTCAAAATTACCCGTGGGTGTGGATAATGGGTTTGGATAGCTTCTATCCTCACGAGGATTCTATGAAGCGGGTACCTAAAAATTAATCCGTTGACACTGTCACTGTAGATTATTTAGCTTGTGTCGTCATTCTCTTTTTCGATGTGTTCTATCTAAATGCCAGAACTTGCATATTCTAAAGGACATGTTCCGTGTCTAAAAATAAAATGACTTGACACACTTTTGCCTTTCAGAAATTATTTGCTGTTTACTCAAACTCTGCATCTTTTCCCATTCAAGCGTGCGGATACTGAACCTCATACTGCAAACAAGGGGTTATATACAACCTCGGCAGTCGGCAGCATGCTTATTAATTACGACTTAAGAGCAATTTCTGCGGCAGGGACTGGGGATTGGGGAACATGATAAACACCTAACCTTGCAGCAGCACAACCTCCTAAACCATAATCCAGCAGTGTATTTTTCTTTCCATGTCTTTAAGTATGAACTAGGCATGGATGAAATCAACAGTAGTTGAACGCACGGATGAGCACGTTGAGCACTCCAGTATAGCTGAAGTTCATGAAGTGACGAATTTTCACTGAGAAATCTTCCATGCCGAACAGTTCAGCCATCAAAGTATTGAGCCGTAAACACCAACAGCATAACCCTAATAAATAAAAAACGAAAAGAAAAGTAGATACACCCTGCAAATCATTCACGTTAGCACCTCAGGACTTCGTATCCAGAACCTAATGTTCGCCTCTATACAAGCAGGACCAGCATTTTTTCTTTGTAGAGGGAGTGCACAATGTAAAAACATCCTAAATTCCTAACCAAATTAAACATGAAACACATAAAAAAATCCTCGCTTAAGCAGAACCCTATGGCACTTCCTCACCAAGAGATGCTTTAGGTGCGAGTGTTTCATCACCTGTGGATTCCTCCAATGTACATTCTGTTTCATCAGCAGAAGGCTCTTCTAGCTCAGGTGCTTCTGCAGTACCAGCCTCACTCTCAGTGAGAGGTTCTACAGATATAAATTCTGCCTGAGAGCATGCATCTCTGCTATCTGAGTTCAATCCAAGATCCTTCTCAAGCTTCTTCCACCCGGACAGCAAAATCTCTGGGAACTTCTTCTTCACCTTGTTAACAACCTTCTTTGCCTCAGCCACCCTGCCTCCCTTTGCCAATCCCTCAACTAGTCCTCTCATTGTACTGAAATTTGGCACCTTTTCCCTCCTCGAGCTTTCCTCGAAAACATCCAATGCGCCATCAAGATCTCCATGGGCACACAGCCCTGCCAACATATACTTGTACGTGCTAGCATTTGCCGAGCACCCCTTGTCACCTAGCGAACGGTACAGCTCCTTGGCATCTTCAACCTTCCCATCCTTACAATAGCTAGTCATGAGGAAATTGTAGGTGATGGTGTCCGGCTTCACTCCAGCTGCCTCCATCTCCGCCATCACCTCGAGAACATCTTCCGGCTTGCCATTGAGGCTGTAGTACATGATCTTTACATTATACGTTGCTTGGTCAGGCTTGCATCCACTCTCCAACATCTGCTGCCACATGCGCTTTGCCTCCTCGATCTTCTTATGCTTATACAGAGAATCGATCATTGTGGTGTAGATACTGGTGGTTGGCGTGATACCCTGCGCACGCATTTGATCTAACATTTGGTGTGCCTCAGAGTCTTTGCCAGTCAAGCAGTAGGCCTTGACAAGGATGCTGTAGGAGGCGGCGTTGGGGGTGATGGAGAACTCCTTGGAGAGTTCGGTGAAGAGGACCGGGATGCGACGGTGGCGGCGGCATCGGAGGAAGACCGTGAGGAGGGCATTGAAGGGGAGAGGGGAGATGGGGGACGGGAGGGACGTAGCGGCGGAGCGGAAGGTGACGAGAGCCTTCTCCGGGATAGAGGCGGAGGCGTAGGCGCAGAGGATGGCAGCGAGTTGCGGCTCGGTGGGGGAAGCCGGAAGGTGGGAGGAGAGGAGCGCGTCGGCGTCCGCAAAGCGACGGGCGCGAGAGAGCCTACGGGCGGCGAGGGAGA
Organism: Zizania latifolia; assembly: GCA_000418225.1. Classification (NCBI taxonomy): domain Eukaryota; kingdom Viridiplantae; phylum Streptophyta; class Magnoliopsida; order Poales; family Poaceae; genus Zizania; species Zizania latifolia. Next base: position 11,826 of record ASSH01051910.1, on the reverse strand, counting down.
GCGCGTGGCGGGTGGAGGAGGAGGAGAGGGAGGCGACGTCGATGGCCTCGAAGAGGGAGACGACACGGTCGGGGTCGTGCTCGCGGTGGAGGCGGCTCTTGGCGGCTGAGGCAGTGAGGGTCGGCTCAGCAGCAGTGGTAGAGAGCGCGCGGAGGAGAACATCGGCGCGGCGGCGGAGGGAGGCGAGCGCTGCCATGTTTCGTGGGAGGAGACGGCGAGTGGAGGAGGGTTTTGCCGTTTTGGGTTCTGGGCCTAATTGGGCCTTGCATTGCTAACCCGAACTCTATTCCTATCCCCACAAAATTGAAACCGCTGATCTAGTTCTTTTGCTTCGATAAAACGCTACCCTAATGCGGCAATTATATCATTTAATAATTAAGATTATAATATTCAATTATTTTAAGCTGTCCTATAAAGTGGGCAAGGGGGCTACGAATGGTAAACAATATGACCAATTTCTCGCACAATTGTAAAGGCTGGATTATAGTTTTGAAAATAAAACTATAATTAATTTGCTATACATGTGGATAACTCTTGAAGCGTAATAGTGCATCAGTAGATATTCGACCGATCACTATTATAATTTGGACCGACTATTTTTTCAAGAACGGCAAGAGATTTGACAATTTCATTAATAAGCAAGGGTGTCAACAATGCATATGTTTCTCTTTGCTGCGATAAACGCCAACATTTTTAAGGGCTCGATAAACGGTGTAGGTTGTAGGTTTGGATGAACTGCAATTCTGCAAACCAAGCATGGCCGCAAATAAGCGGATTCCAAAAATGCACGATACTGGCATGCGTATAAATTGCTCGTGTGTGTTATTACATGGTTGTGAGTTGAGACAGGAAATGATACAAACACGGTATGTGAATAATCGGTGTACTATGCTAAGCTAAAATTGCGGTAAGTTACAAATGTATTCATTCCAGAGGGAACAAAAAAATTGGTACAACACTATCAGATACAGATATTTGCTTACTACAAACCTGTATTAGTCTTGAAACATCACCTGCACAAGAGTGTTAGATTGTTAGTTACAATGTCAGACGTTGAAGCAAAGTTAACTAGTGCAATCAATTACTGACGCAGATCGAAATATTCTAATATGTTCATGCTAGGAAAATGACAGTATTGAACACATGGAAGTGGAAGGACATCACCCCCGTAGGAGGAGGTCCTTTCTGTTAAAGAGAATTTATACTATGCCACTGAATAACAACACTCAAAACATGAGCAAACTACACCACTCGAAATAACATTTTATTCAGGCTCCAAGAAACATATATAAACAAGCTGTTTTCGGGACATATCAAGAAACAGCAAAGGTCGATATTCTTAAAAGAGAATTTCTCTTTTGCCACTTAGTTGTGTGGTATTTTATCTTTTTTAAAAAGGATTACCTGAGGTCTCTTCGATATAATCTTTAGCACATGAGATGCAATTTTACTTTGACATGGTCAGAATATCACGAAAAAAGGTTTGATGTTTTGAAAAGAAAATGAAAAGCCAGCATTTGCAAATTGCCCAGATAAAAGGTGTTCTTGTGAAAAGCAATTCCATGATCCCTAATCCTGATCATACCTCACAAATAATATGAACAAATCTTCATCAGTTATTGCTCCAAGTTCCATTCTTCTTTCTAAAGCAGTCAGGCCTCCACCATCCTTAATGGTTGTTCTTGCACCCCTATGGAAAGGAGATCCAGTTAAAATCATCCAAGTGGTTCAACAAGAAATGACAGTGGCTAATTGCATTTTAGTTGTCCTGAGGAAAAATGAGAGGACAAACACAGAACTAAAGGCATTGTAGTAATAGAAACAAAAGCAAACCATTCTGCATGCTGTACTGCACCATTGATATTAAACTGTGGATGTATCATTGATGATCTGGAAAAGGCACCACTCACAGCACAAGTGATATGCCTACCAATTTAATGTCACCTGATGTATAGGAGGGCAGATATATGATGGCTGCTATATTGGTATGATGATATTGGGTATTATATGCTGACACATGAAGGCTTTGAGACTGAAAATAAGACATTAGACCTTCATAGTAGCTTTATACACTGACCAGTGGACCTTGATATGGGATGACTAATATGAATCCAAGTGTTTGGCCACCAAACCATCATATTGATTTAGAACATTTTGGTTAAATGGATAAAGATTACTGAAGATTGTCAGGAGTCAGGACCCAACAAGAAATATCATATATGCCTCAATGTCCCATTGCCTACTTCTTTATGCGGAATGAAATCAAAACTAGAGTCTTCATGTAAACATTTCAATTTACTTTAGCTCCGCAATAGTGGAAACATGACCTTCAGGTAGTGCATGACATTGCATGAACAAGCATAAGTCATGAGGCACTGATAATATTTCTGTAATGAGCCATATTTCATACTGCCAGAAATTCAATCCTACCTCTTTAGCAGATGCTTGGTAAGTGCATCATTTTTCTTTTGGACACAATGGTGCAGCGGTGTTCGTCCATGAAAGTCTTGTTTATTAATATCCGCACCAAAAAGAAGCAGAAGCTCCGCCATTATAGAATGACCATATTGACATGCAATGTGCAATAAGGAACAGCCTTGTAGACAACCTTCTGATTTCCCAGAATCATCCGTTATATCACAAGATGCTGGATCAAATAACTTCCTGTCTGTAACTGGCTGAACATGATGAACATCACTGTTCAACTCATCATATGTCATGTTGGGGTTCACATCAGCCAACACGAGAATGCGATATGCTGCTCTCACATCATTCATCCTTATCACCTCCAATATATCAATGGTAATTTGATCCGTATTTTTGGCAATAAGAAGTTTGTCCACATACTGCATGGATCATTTAAGAGAATGAATGACAGCACCATATAAATATCATAAGAATCGAGAAAACAGGGAAGCTCTAAACCTTTGATTCATGCATGGAGCTAAATACTATCAACACTAGCAACATAAAGTATTTGAAGAAAATAACTTGAGGGCTACTGCAGCCTGTATTACTTCGCATATGGGTCACAGTACAAAAGCTTGAGGTTTCAAGGCAGCCATTGATCAATTATTCAAGTATTAGAGTTGAAATATCCAAGGTTATTTGTCAAGCAGGCAAGTCATCGGTGGTCCATCAATTTTCTTCTGTATATGTACTCTGTCCCCAACACTACAACCACAAAATTAAGAATGATAACACGAACAATAAACTTGGTTGTGAACCGACCAAACCCATAGAGATGAGTTTTGGCTCCAACTATATAAGGTATAACAATGGTTACACCATAAAGGATTTCTCATCATCCTTAAGAACTGCCAGTAACTATATGTGTGCATTAGGAAGATCAACCCCCCCCCCCCCCCAAAAAAAAAAAAGAGGCCAAAATTATTTATTTCATATGTAACTGTGGGCATCATAGGTCCAGAACTACTGTAAAGCAAAACATTTGTAAAATAAATAGTAGAGAGATCACAGCAGAATTCAAAATCTTCAATCAACAAATGACTAACAGGATATACATCAACATCAAGAAAGCATCACAAGAATTAGTCTTACAGATAAAAGGATGCACAGAATAGCTTACCTTTGATTGTATGTACCTTTCCTTTATTGAAAAAGCGTCAGTGGGCTTAGGCTTTTCAATAAAAAGAATAGCGCCATTAGACTCGTCTATTCTGCATACACGTCAAGAAGAAATTAGATATGAGAAAAGAGCAAAGTTTGTTCTTCCATGCACAACTGAACATATCAGTTGCCAATACTCTTAATGTATAGAAATCAATTCAGTGGCAGTATCAGATTCAAAGAGATCTATCCAGACTCATCTGTAGAAGATAAGAAAGCTAACCAACATTGAACACATAATGAAATTATTAATATTACATTTCTAAAGAAGAGGATACCTTCCTTAGATGTCACTGATTATGTATTTATGTTATCAATGCACACAGAATATCCTATTGGAAATTCAAGTCTGAGTTAAGTCAAGAATGCCATAGTCCATTAGAAATGCAGAATTATGCTCCTTAAATTGGAAAATATATTATAAAATGACTAAAGAATACATTTTAGCAAAAAAGCTAATTGGCTGCTGTGTTAGTTAATGTACTTACTTAGAAGAGATGCTTAAAACATGAAGTCAAAACATAGTTAAGAAATTATACATATATATCCACTTCAACGTACCCTTGATCTTCTTTCGGAAGCATAGCTTCCCAAATGGAATTAGTGTAATTATTTCCAAGTGCATGGAACAAATCCATTATCACTGGCTCCCATACCTTCACATCTAATCTCAAAGATCGAACCTACATCAAATAAGTACATTAGCCACAATGCACCAACTACTGTTTAATCTGAAAATCAACGGACATCTAAAACCTATAAATCGCAAGGTCACAACAGAGCATATATATACGGTAAGAATGTATCTCGAGTAGTCCTGAACATATTATATGCTTTAAATAATATTATTGCAGGGTACAACTAGAAACAGATGAACAAAGATCTAAATTAACGAGCAAATCATCCTATCAAAATGTCTTTATAAGGTATCTTAGAACTATATGAAGCATTATCACCAGAAAATATGATTACTACATGTATTACAACAAGAGTTAGTATCCTACAGAAATGACCTTTACAGTGCATTCTGATGCAAAGAAAATCATATACATCTACCTTACAACAAAAGGCAATTCACACTCTACAACTCTATATTAAATCTCAATCATCTTCTGTAATGATTGGTGGCATTAAACAGTAAACTACACTACTACATCACAGTTTTACATTACTACAGACTACCATTTCTAAGTTAATAGCATATATGTTTCAAATTTTGAAGTACTCTTTTACCATGTATGATAGGGTCAAGTCACGAAATGTAATTATTAATGAAGAACTAGCATAAATTGGGCTTAAAAAGGAAGAATTAGAGTCAGAGTTCACACCTTAGAAATATGGACTCCAAGATTCCTGTGAGCCCCAGAGCACTCAATACAAATAAGAATACCCAAATTTAGAGATGCCCAATCAGGATCTGGAGAACGGCATTCTGAACAACTGTCATTTCCAGGAATATTCCTGAGATGGTTGAATATATCATCATGTCCCTCTGAACTTCTGTTATCCTCAAGAGATTGAGAATCAACAGAATTTGCAGAGCCATGATTTTCTGCATCTAGATTTCCATATGACAGCTGAAAATAAATGAAATCAGAATACAATCACTACTAGATTATCTTCAACAATCAATAGCTTAAATATATGTAGGTAATGCACTAAAATGGAGTTAATCTTAAGGGGCAGACCAAGCATTACTACCGCATTACAAGATTATGCAACAGAGATGCATACAGTGAGATATATCAAAGATTTACTTCTACCATGCAGGAAACTAAGTGCTGCTGTAGGATGTATCAAAAGAGAAGACTGCATCAAACCTGTCGCGGAAATGGTGAATTGAGCAATGATGCAATAACACCAGTAATTTTTTCAATCCAATCCTTTTGATCAGCCCCAGTTTCTGCCTGCAACAAATATCTCAATAAATGCATGTGGCATCAAACACTAGAAATACGCTGACATAGAAAGTTTGACATCTGAGTACCAAAGAGTTGCATTTACCTGTAAAGTGTATGCCTTCAAGGGAGAGATTATTCTGAAGCAAAATCTTAGGTCATTTTCTTCTGCATCCATCTTAATTGTTGAAGTTCTGAGATCAATTTTACGGCATGAAAGTGAATCGTCACCCTGAGATGAGGTCTTTTGGTTCAAGAATCTGAAGCGACTAAAAACACCAGCTCCTTCCCCAGCTGTTTGCTGTGATGCTGCTCCTTGCTTCACATGGAACCGAACAAAGGCATAAATATAATGCATGGAACAAACTGAATTAGTCTGTCAAGTACTTAGGGTAAATTATTAACCTATTTAAGGTATACATTCCCAAAAGCTACACTTTGAAACAATCCAGGACAGACCATAAATTCCAATTGCACAAATCAAATCACTAACTTTTATTGCATACCGATTGTTTATTCCCATAGTAGTAAAGAGTCCCACGACTGTCAAGAACAAAGAACCTTCTCTTCCATTCACCTCGTGAATCTTCAGAACGTTTAAAGAGATAACCTTGTTTAATTATTTGAACCTGGCAAAAACATAAATTAGTAAGGGAAATAAAGAAGCTTAACAAAAAGATTGTGTTATATGGAATAAAAATGTAGTCTGGTTAATTACAAATAGGACTAACAGAACATTATAATACTATAATTTGAACCAAAGGGATAACACCACAGATGTTCTCCTCGCTAGATTCTTATTTTAGGAACACATGACTAAGCAATTACCATCTTAGAAATAGAAGGTTCTCAGCACTTAAACATCTGTACTATTTTGATCTATTTGAAACAGCAAGCTTAGACTTCGAGATATCTTAGCCTGTTATTTATGATTCTTTACTCAACAGTGGATAATTGAAGTACCTCGCCATTGGCAGTTGACTGCATCAAGGCTTCAATCTTTTTATAGGATTGAAGACCAACAACATGGATACCATCACCACTAGTAGATGTGCCTATATTAGTAGCCATTCTCGAGTTTGCTATTTCCTCTTGTGTTCTATATTCTTGAATTCTCTTTGCAAGTTTATCTTGTTCACTGACAGCCATTTCTTTTGACTGTTGTGCATATGTTAGAACCTGCACCAAGACCTTACCATTAGCATTTTCATGCTTAACTTATGGTCAACAGATCCATGGTGATCAAAATAAATGTTTATCAGTTTATGACCAATATGCCAGAGAGAAGATTATTGAACCTGGTGAATGAATGGTTCCATTTGACTCAGTAGCTCGTACCCCTAGATCATAAAGGACAAAATCAAGATGAACACAATAACCAAACAACAAAAATCAATCGAATCATCAAAGTAACCATACCTGTTTGAAATATCTCAAATGAGCATCCATCACTGCACTTATTGATTCCAAGAACTCATACTTCTTCTTTGCTTCAATATTTGCAAGTGCATGTACCTGAATTCCTTACAGTCAAGAAGAATCATTGGTATGGGAAAATTGTATAATTAGCAACCCTATATAAAAAGATGTTGGTACATACCAAGTTAAAGCGGCATCTTTCAAAAGCTGACTTGGCATTGTGTAGATCCTGTAAATTTGAAATTAGGGAGAGGCATACAAGATGAATAAACGTTCAGTTATAAAAAAAGTTATCCCAGTTTACCTCCTCAAGTCCTGTCACTACTTCTGCTCTTGTCCCTTTCCGCACTGATACAAACTTTTCACGTGCCTGACAAGCAATACCAATAAATCCTTAACAGGGCGCCACATGCCAAATGAAGAGATACACAAACTGAAAATCAGGTAATGGCATAGCTAGGGCTCAAGGCATCACCTGATCATACCCCATTGTAGCCCTATCCAAACGCCGACGACAATCCTATGTGCACGGCTGAATGTTAGCACATAATATTAACTAACTCCTGTGTTAAAAAATCCTAACTTCCACATGAACATCAAGACAGTAGGGCAAGTGCAGTTAACACAGAAAAACAGTTACATATTTTCCCCATTACCCAAAATGGATGTCACTAAAACTCAATTTCTAAGACCATTTCAGGTTTTCTTTTCCGTTCTTGGTAGAAAAAAAGGCTTCACGTTTGGACCCAAGCAGTCAAGCATGCAACTTATGAATCCATGAAGAAGAGCTAAACCTGAGGTACTACCTACATAAATACAGATTTCAATAGTGTGCTTAGTTTTTTTTGGGAGAGGAGGTTGTCACCCTCACCTTCACGCCATGCAAATCAACATCGATGAATTGCATCAAACGTTCACTAAGCATATGCTCAACCTGTTTGAGGGAACACACTCATTAGAATGTTACAAAGTCGATAATGGTTTTTTACTAGTAAACAGAAAAAAACCAAAAACATTCTTATTTGCAGAGAACCTTTTTACGATGTACAATGTTATTTGTGTCAAAAGGCAACTTTTACTCTTTTCTTCAGCAATCACAATTTTCAATTTCTTATTTTCTCATGAGGACATGAAATTACATATGGAGAATAAATGCAGAATTCAATGGCATGAAATAGTTAGTACTTAGTACCTGAGAACGAAGGAGTTCTTTGTATGTTCCAAGCTCCCTAAAAGCAGTAGTGAACTTGGACATTACAGGCCCTGCAACAGAATACAGGATTTGGATCTTCTGTATTGAAAGATGAATGTGTTTCATGAACTGCAATTTATTAAATAAACTTGTGTTCTGTAATTCCAGTAAAATGGCATTGCATTAAACCATGTTTACTGTTGAGAAACAGCATACTATCATGCTACAAGCCTGCAACATAGTATAAGTAAAAGAATGTCCATACTAAGTGCCTGATGCTAATAATCTGTTGCTTTGATCTTTCTTAAGATCATGTGGTGGGCTTTGAACAAACATAAAGTTCAAATAAAGTATGTTGCCCTCATTAAAGACATGTATAACAATATTGTGACTAGTGTCCGAACAAGTGATGGTGACACCGATGACTTTATGATTAAAACAAGACTACATCAAGGCTTAACTTTAAGCCCTTATCTATTTGTCTTAGTGATGGATGAGGCCACAAGGGACATACAAGGGGATATCCCTTGGTGTATGCTTTTCGCTGATGATATGGTGCTAGTTGATGAAAGCCGGGAGGGAGTAAATAGGAAACTAGAGTTGTGGAGGCAGACTCTTGAGTCCAAAGGTTAAAACCTTAGCAGGACTTAAACCGAATATATGAAAGTTGTTGTTGTCTGATCTTTCTTAAGAGAGGCACAACCATCAAATTAAAGATGTGGTACATATTTAACAGGAGACAAAACGGACGCCAAGATCTTTAGCATTTTGCAAAGGTAAGCTCAATGGTTTAGCTAGCTATGGATGAGAAACCAGGACAAAATTAAGCAACAGATGTATCAGAGATCTTATGAAATAACCTCCAATGGCAACACTAACAGGGTCATCTTGACCAGCACCAAACACTTCTAGTGCATCGGCAAATGTTAGATCCCCTGCATATCCTTCATCAAGTGATCCCCTGAAACTAATGCTATTAGTAATGCTATAACAAAACAATAAAATCGACCATATGGTTTCTTATTATCCTTGTCAATCCTAGGAACAATAGGATCTACAGATTGTAATATGTAACATGATAACAAACAAATTGCTAATCTTGAACCAGAAAAGTAAGAAAGGAGCATGCAAAGTCATCTACTGACACTGAATTTTATCCAACAAGTATTTTTGTATGATACGAACTTGCACATAATTCATATAGAACATAGAAGCAGGACCGAGTTTTTGAATTTGTGTAATAGTGTGTATTGCAGTAAGGTTGTATGACATAGAACTTGATATTGACTTCCATCCGCATAAACCTATATTAAAAATAATGTGTTTGCAAAACCCAGAAAATATTCTTGCTACGTATTCTGCATCAATGTCTATGTTTGTGTTGCCAAGTTAGGAGCTTTCCCTAATTAAAGCAGAAATTAGGAGCTTAATGTACATGAATCTTTTGCATCCTTTATGAAGATTTGAACACCGTTCTTTCAGTTCATCGGTTAGTTGTTCAAGAGAATTGACCTGTAAATCAGTGGAAATAAGTCACAAACAATACAATAAGTGCATGTATAAGTTTTTTAAGGTGAAAACAAAATATTCGTTGGGAAAAAGAGAGGATTCAATTTGATAATGCTAAAGGGGAGCTTGCACTCCAACTCATATATTGAAACCACTAAAAACCAATGTACAGACAGACTCGAGTCTAAATAAACGAGGCACTATTTTTTCCTGTGACTTCTAAGTTAACCCCAAAACATCGCTTTAAAACAAAAAAAGCATAAGCTTCTAGTTTATTTCATTACCATATTTTTACCGATAAATTAAATATTACATCCATTTCACAATGTAAGTCGTTTGATTTTTTTTAAGGTTAAACTTTTTCAACTTTAACCAAGTTTAAATAAAAATATATTAACATTGACAATATCAAATAATACACTATTAAAACATATTTAATGGTTAATTTAATAAAACTAATTTAATGTTGTAATTGTTAGTATATCTTTTTGTAAAATTAATCAAAGTTAAAGATGTTTGATGACTTACATTGTGAAATAGAGGGAGTATATCAAAAGAAAGTATGGTCCATCAGTAAAATGCTACGTACAAACAAAATAACATCATTACAATCAGAAATGCGTCACTGCCGGAACTGAAAACAATAAGGAAGGAGCGGAGCACACAATAAATGCAAAAAAATCCCCTTGCAACCTACAAGGCTACAATGCAGTAATGCGCTCATCCAGCCAAACCAATCGCAATCTACCCAATTCGCTACTCAGGAACCTCTGGCATTCCGAACCCAAACCGATCAACGGCCGACGAAGCACGCGATCAGGTCGAGATCCATTCCCGCCTCGCAAAATGCGCCGAGCCTCTCAAACCCAACCCAAACCTGCCGCAACAACCCAACCACCACATCCACCTCCAAATCCCCCACCACCGCGATCCAAATCAACCCAAATCCAGCCACCGACGCAGAGGCGACCGAGATCTCGCCCAAAAGCAACGACCCCCCCTGAGGACGGGATCAACGACACCCCCGCGGGCAGGGAGAGAGGGAGAGGGCGGGGCGGGCGGGCGGCGGCGCACCTGCTTGCGGAACATGGGGGAGTCCTCGAGCTTGGTGAAGGCCGCCATGTGTGACCTCGTGCGTGGGGTGACGCTGCTGCTACGGGTGGCGCTCGAAGCTCGCGGAGATCTGGCGGTCGGCGGGAGGTGGGAGGGAGGAGGCGGTCGGCGGGAGGTGGGAGGGAGGAGGCGGTCGGCGGGCGGGTCGGGTAGTTAGTGCCTGCCTGCCTGTGGTGGCGCTGTTTCGTGTAGCCAACATGCTGCTCAGCTAATTGGGCCGGACTTGTGGGTTGAAATATTCTGAGTAGATGGGCCGGTCGACTGTTTGGGAAAAAATGCCAAGATTTGTCAAGATATGCCAAGATTTTGATCGATCGTTTTGTTTTGGGGAGGATTTGGCTTAATCTGACCGAATCCATCCAAAAGTCAGTTGGAATTAAGAGCGGCGAGCGCGGCATACATTTTTCTCACACTTCAGTCAGTTGGAATTATGAAATGTATGGAAAGTTCATATATTAAGTAAATTTGGAATTGGAACATTTTTAGAATCAATTCTAACCGATGGGATTCAGATTCAGACGTGCTATAAGAGAAAATTCAACTATTTGTCACTTTTAAGTGAGTGCTATTTAATTATTTGTCATATGTGTGACTGACATGTGGGTCCACCTGAGTCTATGACAGTGGGCCAGAGTGGCAAATAATTGAGCGCACTTCTTAAGGGTGGCAAATTGTTAAATTTTCCTGCTACAAGAGGTACTTCCAAGTAGTATCTCACTTCCTCGAAAGAAATACTAGTCATATGTAACTGCTAAATTCACAATGAGTACATTGTTAGTTTAGACCATATTTGGAATACATCAACTCAGCGTGATCCAATTCAATTCCTATAAGGGTGCGTTTGATTTGGTTAGAGGAATGTTGATAGGATTTCCGGTAATCATGTTAGATTCCAGTGTTTGGTATGATCAGCTAGAATGTTAGTTAGGAGTATAGGATTCTGATATAACTAAGATTTTGGTAGTAGAGGGAGTGAGATTCCTTTTAAAACACATAGCTATATTACATTGTCCCACCCTCTTTTTATGAATATGCCATCTGAATGTTATATTCCCGATAATCTCA
>KE371824.1:1382-19170 GCA_000418225.1 Zizania latifolia | reverse complement strand
GCAAAAACCCCGGGGACTCCTTCCCGCGCTCGGGAACTAGGTCCCGGAATACGCGCCGGCTACGCCCGGGGACTCGGACCTAAAGGACCGACATCCACAAACTCCCGAAAGGCCACAATTTAGACCCCGCGTCCAAATATCCTATTTGCACGCAGGCTCGGGGACTACACCTCACAGGTGCACCTGAGCGGCGCCCCTGAAGACTTCACGGCTTCAGCTCGTCATCGCTTCCGTTCGACCCCGACGAGATGTCCGATCCGCAGCGACGAAGAGCTCGGGGACTGCTGTGGGGGATATACCCCCCGGGTAGCCCACATACTTCATTTCCGGTTATTGGGCCGGGCAGATGGCCCATCGGGCCCGTCGCAACAACCCCGCCTGAGTCAGCCGAAAGCAGCATGGCGCATTAAATGCGACGCGATTGAAAGCAGTCAGAGGATCCGGGCGTGACAGGTGCGCAGGACTGCCGGGCGGCGTCAGACCGGGGGGCAGTTGGGGAGTAGGCAGCACGCTGCGTCCCATCGGGGCGTGTTGCGTCCGATCAAGCTGTGCTACGTCCCATCGGAGCGTGCTGTACGATAGGTTAGACCCAACGGGGGTATAAATAGCAAGGGGTCTCGAGCACAGGACCCCCAAGGAGAACAAAGGTTCAGAAGGTTGAGAAAGCACAACCCATTACTCTCCGGAGCCCTAGCTCGTGTAATCCCAACATTGTAACTTTCACCCGACTAATGAAACACCCCATCAGACTCACAGTGGACGTAGGCCTATTACCCTATCGGGGGGCCGAACCACTCTAAACTCTTTTGTCTCTCGGCCAGTCCTATTCTCACGAGTTCGACAACCATCGAGGTCTTGAGTGCAGCGCTTTCCTATAATATAAATCACCTCCACGGGCACCCCCCGAGGAGGGCTGCTCGACGTACCGTCGACATATACCATGTAAGATGTAACTGCTCCTATGATAAGGACAATAACATACAATTCTTGGCTTAACATTATAAATAGATTTTGAAAGGCACTGTAATAGAAGATTTTTAGAAAAGAAATATATAATACTAATCAATCTTCGTTACTTCGGGTACAACTGACTTGTACCGGCTACGCTGTCAGGAGGCTGGAACGAGCCGTGCGCAAATCGAACGGGAGCGCATCAACGTTGGGGCCCACCTGCGTCCGTGATCGACGAGACGACCGCGCTGCAGGGCGGCAACTGCTGGCGCAACAAAAGTTCTACCATCGCCATCCACTCACCGGCTAGGCGGCCAATCAAATTAAAAACCAGCTGCTGCTGTACAATAACACTATTCAAGGTTTTAGGCTTTTAGCACCCCTGGTACGATGCTACAGTGGTGGTATTCGTACTTTGCTTACCTGTCACCTGGGACATCAATAGCTCATAGTTTCTGCTTCCAAACAACAGGACTATTTTTATGTCCAATGGTTCATTAACACCCGGCAATTGAGAATTTGAAACAGATTGTATGATAATACCAACTCACCATTTGCAAGTTGTCGTTGCACATTTAGTACCAGATAGTACAAATACACGCGGAAGTGATGAAGATCAAAATATGAATATCTTTCGTGACAACATTACTAATGTTTTGTTTGCTAGATGAGAGTGATTAGTAAATGTTTTTATATTGGATAAATCATAAAATTTATATGTGCCATACCTATTTTCAGTTTATAAATCTGTACGGACCTCAGAAAACTATGGTACTGATTACTATAGAAACGGTACTGTAGCGACGTGATTACTGACGCAACGCACTGTAGCGTAGTTACTGTAGCAGGACAAAATTATCTTTGTCTGTTTATTAGTCCAAAGTATCTAAACATGTATAGACTAATTTTTATCCAACAAACTATTAGTTTTAATCCATTCAAACGGGTCTTAGATTCGTCTTGTCAAAATAGGTTTGGATTAGGTTTTGACTGAACCACGAGTAGTTGTGTTAGGCATCAGGTCTACCTGATATGATGAGATAGTCTTGCTCTTATAGAACACCAAAGAGGAGGCAGGTAGGCGGCACGGTGCAGGCATCAAGTGACGGAGCGGGCGACAATGCAGGGGCTAGACAGCGGCGCAAGCAATGGGTGACGGCCTGAGCTCTAGGTGTCAACGTAGGGTTACGAGCGATGCGCAAGGGTCGAGTGATGGCGCAGGGGCACATGTGACAACATGGGCATGAACAGTGATGTAGGGGTAGGGGGTGAGCAATGATGTAGGGACACATGCGACAACTCGAGCATAAATAGCGATGTAGGGGCCGAGCAATGGTGTAGAGATACGAGCAACATCACAAAGGCCGGGTGACGGCACGGACGATGGGCAATGGTGTTGGTGACGACGCAATGGCACGGGTAGCGGCGTAGGCAGGGACACCATTGTAGGGGCCGAGCGACGACGTAGCGGCACGTACAACGGCACAAAGGCATGAGATGTGACCTAGGGACATGAGCGACAAACCAGCATGGTGACAATGTAGGTGAGGGGCGACGACGGCTGCACGGAGTCACAGCTCATAGGTCTTGACGAGTAATGCTAGATTAGAGATTTGGAGAAAGAATAGTTGTCTATTGAAGTGATATTGAGTCAATGAGTCGCTCACGAGATGATATGGGCTCAGCTCGCTTAGCCACCGAACAACAGAGACAACTCGAGTTTGGTTCATTGGCTCGCCAAACCAAGCTGTAGCAAGTTCAAGCTGACTCATAAGAACAAGTATAATTGTCCACGTCAAAAAAATCATAGGTAGAGGAGTGAGAAAAAAAGAGAGAGAATTGTGCCAGCGATGAATGAGTCGCTCGGCTTAATCACAAGCAGCAAGAAGTATTCGCTTGTTCCCAGTCTGCTGCGGGCGACTACCACGCCACGCCCGTCTTCCTCCTCCCGAACTGTGCGCCACCACGTGGCAAACCCCCCTCCACCTCCAACCAAATTAACTCCCCACACGCCAAATCGAGTACACTATCGCCAGATTGGTTCCACACGTGCTAAATCAAAGGTTAAAGCCTCAACTCTGTGCAAAAATCGCGGGGTAGAGAGAGAGAGAGATTGAGCAAGCACCATGCATGACGGCGGCAGCGGCGCTGGGGAGTGGGGAGCGAGAAGGATAAAGGGCCCACTGTAGATCTTGAGCCCAGCAAAGAAAAAGCCCTCTGCCTTACACGGGAAGCCGTTCAGCATGTCTGGGTCATCGGCGAGCGCGAGGCGCGAGCACCACTGCGGTGATCCAAAGGTGGAGCCTCACCATGATAGCTTGCTTCGTTCTCTCCGCTACAACAAGCCAGCTGAATAGCTGATGCTCACAGCCATTGAGTACTAATGCTTCCTGCCTTGCCTACTGGAGAGCACAGTACGTAGGAGCTGATACTTAGATAACAGAAGAGCAGAGAAGTAGGAGCTGATTATTACGCCATTAGCATATTTGATTTGATCTGTTTAATAACGTCATTAGCATATTTGATTTGATCTATTAAATATTTAATAGCTAGATTGCTTATTTCTAAGGTTTTGTACGATTTTTATATCGTTTTGTTTCATAAGTAACCACAAAGATATAAACCACAGTTAATAGTGTCCAAGCATTGAATAATTATACATTTAATGTAGTTTTTCTTTTAGCCAATCTAATAGCCGTACCATTATATCAGCTAGTGATGTATTTATGAGGTTGGTGGTGCTGTAGTTGGAACTTGCAACGGATTTTCTCCTCTGGTGGTGTTGCTATGAACACGATGCATGGGCTGGCACGTGGGCTGTGGCATGCATCATTTTCAAGCATATTTTCGATAGTTGAAGAAACCATATGCTTCGAAATGGGCCTCCCAACACATATGACTTAATGTCTGCCCTTAATTTTCTCAGTCCTCACTCCCAAACAAACTATTTTTAGTATTCAAAATTTGTGTGACAAAAACTTTATTTTTATCTTATTTTTTATTAATGCTTGTGCAATTAATATGCTCTTCTTAACTAAGAGGCTTACCTATAAATTAGAGCTAATAAGATTAATGAATGATATCCAAGTAATTTTTATGCTACCGATATATTTTATAATCAATAAAAATACATTCAAAAATGCTTCATTTATGGCGTCATATAAAATGTAAAAAATCGGATAGTGTTTCAACACTCGGTGAAAAATATTTCATTACGTTATCAAAAAATATTTTAAACAGATGTAACATTCGATGATGTTGATTGTAACACTAAGAAATAACTATATACAAAACTCTTGTGGTTATGTTTTAGTAGTTGAAAGTTAATGTTTCATATGTGAGAGTAAAATATTTTAACTTATATTTAATTATGTTTCACTTTATTTATTTTATTAAAATATTTTTTATCAATTAATAAAATACTGTTCATTCAAATATTGTCTGATTTTTTTTAAAAAAAACTTAGTACGGGTCTGAACCTTAATTTGGTCCAAATAAATAGTAGACAAGGAAGGAGATGAGTAGATGACACTGCGCATCTCTTCCTTGGGCCAGGAGGCTTGATGGGAACAGAGGCCGAAACCTAAATTAAAAATAGTTTCAACTTGAGAACAAGCCAGGTGCTATCTGGGCTTCAGCCCTCATCCATGCCACTAGAACAAATCACCCGGCAAACCGCAAACGCTGCATTGCTCAATTCTCCGCCAATTTTCTCATGGCCGGTCGCCGCCTCCGCTGCAGAATGAGCCGCGGTCCTTTTTTTTCCGCAAGGACTAGTTCGGATTGAATATGGGGTCCCAAAACTAGCATTAACAATGAAGGTTTTGATTGACATTTGCAGTACTCAATTCATGTCCTAGCATGTCTCTTTGATCAAGTCAGATGGAAAGGCATCCTGTGAATAGAACCTTCAGAACTAATCCTTATCATTGTTTGCTCTCTAAGGCCATGTTTCAGCTACAGATAATTTATTGATCTTGCTTATTATAATCTACGAAACCCAAATTATAGTAATATAATAAACTAATACAACCTAATTTTTTCTTATCACTCTAGAAAGACTAAAATATCTATTACATTATCATATTTTGGTGAACATTACATGTAATCATTCCATACTTAAATCCTAGTCCCTCCCTATCCGATCACTTTATTTTAAGGACATTGTAATATTTTGCTATTCAAACACAATAATATGAACTATCAAATAAATCATAGCTTATATGTCTCTAAATTATTATATGCCATAGCTTATCTTTCTTTTTCTCTAAATTATTATAAGTCAGCTTATTATAATCCTAACCTATAAGCTATATTACCTCTTATCTACTGGTTAGAAAAAATAAGGTGACATATTTCCTTTTATGATAAAAGATAAGATGTTGACTTTCTTTAATAGTGATCGTTAGATCGGGATAATCTAAAACTTTCATGACTATTAGATATATAAAAATAAACGGTCGTTATTAATTCGATTTACATTAAAATTTGCCTAAAACAAACATGACCGTTTAAATACACAAACAGTTGAAAATTTTAAGCCACGAAACTAGGCAAAAAGGAATATGTTTCTCGTTTTCAATGAAAACGAGGATCCAGGGATCATGACCTCCTACTTTTAGACGACCAGTACTGTGCACTCAGCCATTGTTACGCCAATTTAACATCTTCAAAAACTTGCTCCTACATCTCTACCTGTTTAACTAACACTGCAAAAGAAAATAGAAAGGGCTTACATCATTCAAAACTCTCAGAAAGAAACAAGGTAAAAGAATTACACATGGACTTTCAGAAAAGAATGGACAGGAAAAAAGGCTTGGCCATCCCCCTCTGAACTGCCTCATGTTGCTGGAGTATTGCAACCGTTCTGCAGAACTACGTGTTGACTAATGTTTGCCTTCTCATGCAGATACCCTTTCGGATATATCAAAACTGAATCGACACACAAGCCACCTTTTGTATGGGTGCAGTCAATCTGCAACATCGAGAACTTGAGTTTCATAAGCTCATCAGAGTTCGATACGACGAAATCACCAACATGGTAAAGGATCCAGCTTCCAGGTCCATCTATATAATATTCTGATGTAGCATGTTGTTCATCTGAAGTTGAGAGCTGAAACCGTGTGGGTTTGGCATCCCACCCATGGACGTGCTCGGTTCCACACACACAACGACCCATGCGCTTGTATGGTCGGCCCAGATGAAGTCGGAAAAACATGCTATATGTACCAGCAGGGAAGCAGAAACCAAGTTCTCCATCCACCTCAAGCCACCAAATTTGCTGAAGATAGGCAACATGGTGGAATCTGCATAGTGCAAACAACTACCTCAATCATCTTACATTTACCAAGATAAAAGCCTCTATCAGCAACAAAAGTGACCAGATAATGACAGGATCTAACTTTATGCAATACTCAGTCAACAACCATTATGAAAATTAATGGTAGAACTGAAGTCACTAGGGAACTAACCTGATTACAGCAAATCTTTTAATCAGACGCTCATAAGTTTAATCTCAAATTGCTAAAGCCAGTGTAACTGACTACATGCAAGAAAATACAAAACTGCGAAAGGGCACGTAGCCTAGTGGTTAAGATGCCCCAAGTAGCAAATTCCAGGTCTAGTGGATTAGTGGGTGGGTGCAAATCAGCCAACTGGTGTGCTTTAACTCACCTAGGGAGGGCAGTAAAACTAAAGAATGAAGTAAGAAGGGTGTGCATACTTTTACTTCAAATTTTAGCAAGAGTATCATGTAGTGACTAAAATGAACAAGGCTACGAACTCAGATCAAATTTCCAGAGATCAAATATTTTCTATAACAACTAGTATTGATTATTCGCATACAAGAGAGTAGTTTCACAGAATAAAAGTCGCCAAGGGGAAATACCTTGATTCTCCTGTGACAAGTTGGCTCCAGTATCTCCGGTCGTCTATACCTGTGATCACCATCGCTTTTGAGGATATGGACAAGCAAATACCTCCCTTGTTCTTGTCAATCCAGAATTCCTACAGGCCACAAGATCGATGCCTCTTTAATCATAACAAATCATTTCAAGCAAACAGAAGGCTGAAAATGTATAGTATAGTTCACCAAACTTAAACAAGTAGTGGTCAAATTATCTCCTCAAATTCACCAGTCTCAATAACTGTAACTTCAGTTGAACAAATTAATCATCATACATATGACACAGCAATTCAGCTTTAATAAACAAGTGTAGAGTCTTAATTAGTAAAGATTATAGATCAAAACATCTCTAATACCTTGGTGCCAAAATCAAAGGGGGTTGGCCGGCACAGGCGCGCGTAAATATCCTTCTTGCTCGACGTAGGCGAGCAGCGGTTGCCATTGCCATCTGCGCCGCCACCGCAT
Organism: Zizania latifolia; assembly: GCA_000418225.1. Classification (NCBI taxonomy): domain Eukaryota; kingdom Viridiplantae; phylum Streptophyta; class Magnoliopsida; order Poales; family Poaceae; genus Zizania; species Zizania latifolia. Next base: position 11,849 of record KE371824.1, on the reverse strand, counting down.
TCGTCATCGGTGGCAGCTGCGAAGGCCAAGAGGTACCGGTAGTTGACGGGCAGCTTGCCGGCCCAGACGCAGTCTGCCGAGGCAGCGCCGCGGAAGGCGCGATTGAGGCTGGCGACTTGGCAGATCTCCGGTGGATTGAGGTGGAGTAGCACAGCCGCCACGCAGCTCTCCGGCATGTCTCCAAGGGACGTCTCCCCCCATTCCCCGTCCGCGCCGAGGATGCTCGACCCCGCCCCCATCTACAACCCAACCGCCGTCTCAAAGATCGAAGCTTTCGGCTGATCTCAGAGCAATTCAACGCTGGGCCATCACCTGAAGCCTTCTTGCGGGTAACTGAAGCCTTCCTTGAATTCAGCTACTCACGCCTTCCGATTCAAGAGAAGCCCCAGATTTCGACGGGGAACTAAAGCATGAATTAGCGCACCACCAATTGGCCTTCAGTTGACAATTCACAAGCGTAAATGATTCTCGAATCGAGGTCTAAAGGGGCAGCCAACTCGACCAAAAGATCACACCTTTTGCCCCTACTGGCCCCAAAGCGAGCAAAACCGAACCAAATTGCTTTAAATTACCACCGGTTAGGATTCCAGTCGAATCCAAGCTGATTTTGTTCTGAAATAGCCAGGCGTATCCAATCCTAAGCCCGTGGACATGACTACATGAGTAGGAGGGAAATGCCGTGGCCCGTGAGAAAACGGGGAGATTTTTAGGAGGAGAAGCCGACTCGTTCCTCTTCTAGTCTTCTTGTCCTGCTGCTATTTATACACCTCTACAGCCATAAGGCAGGTGGATGACCCACTGCTAAAATAGATTAAACACGGCTATTTAGGGATAAGAGCATCTTCAAAAAAGTTATTATTTTTTATTCTCTAAAATTTTATTACTTTTCAGCATATTCTCAATATCATATTTCCTATATTTTATTTTTGTATCACCGACAGGTGGATTCTACTTATTAAATATCCCCTCTTTCATTTTATTTTTATCTCTTGTATCACAGATAGGTAGGACCAGAGTGGATAGAGAATGACAGACACTCCATATAAGTAGGGAGGATGGAGGAAGATTTAGGGAGCACCTCATTTTTGGAAATATTTTATAGTATTGTTAACGGTAAAATTTGGTAAGGCCCAAGTCCAACAAAGTTTCAACACGGTCAATGAAAGTCAATGAGTCCGATCAAAGCACGGTCAATGAAGCCCGTCCGCAACGCACACGTGTAATCGGATAAAGATACAAAGAAGCCGATAAAGAAGAGGATAGATTTTGCTACGAAAATAAAGATAGAATCGGTTGCAGTCGTATCCGCATAGGACGACAAGTCTTCGGACTATAAATATGTAAATTTTAGATTAGAATAGGAATCAATCAACTCTCGGCGCATCGCCAAACTTGTCATCGGCAAGTTCTTGCTCTCCCGCGGGGTTGCATCGTTTCAATCTCCGGCGATGGGTAAGTTCCGCCAAACATGTATTGATTCATAGGTCTAAGGCTTCATCGGTTAGGTCCGACATCTTAGTCTATGTATCGATCATGCTGTATCAGATACGTGGTTTAGATCAAACATATTAGTCTAAGACTTTATCGATTAAGTTCGACATCTTAGTCTATGTATTTGATTCACATCATGTATCGTTCATTTGAACGAAGTGTGTTCCGATATGTTTAGCATTATGATTTGCTGTAATTTAGCGACTGTCTTGGTTTGGTCCAATCTTACGATTACAGTAAAGGATAATGCGAACACAGATCGGGCATGCTGAGGCCAGGTTCTATCGAAGTGTAAGCTGATAGGTTATCTCATGTCTGTCAATGCTACACGCTTAAATTTCACGATGATCCAGGGTATCGGAGTCGGGCGGTATGCATCGGCCTAGCGTTATTTCACTTGTCTTGCTTTTACGACCCAATGCTGGTCCAGATACTATTTTCAGTTGCTTTCACAGATTAGTTGGTTCAGGCCGATGCCGATGTCTCAATAGGTTTCACAGTAGATCTATTTCCCGTACATTGTGCACCCGATATGCTGCGTTGATTGGCATTTATCATGTTTATATTGCATTTTATTTACAGTCATTTAATAGATAGTCCGATACGCATTGAAATTATCGGCTCGATAGCCGATAGGTGTTACTACTTACGGTTTTCTTGTTTATCTTATCAGTTGTAGGATCAAACTGATTGGCACGTCACGAACCGAAAATTTAGGACCTGCACTAGAATTAAGCAGATTTCTCAGGCCACGCGTATGACCAAAAACTTCACCAACAAGTATCTGTTGGAGTTAATTTTTTAGTTATAATCTCTAAAATTTAGGGAACAGAGATGTTTAAAGTTTCTCTTGGAGATGCTCTAAGGTTCCCTTCAAAACAGCTTAAAATAATCAGCTGATTATTTGGCAAGTAGGGAAATAACTGATTCTGATTATTAGTTATATTACTTATTATGATTAATACTTTAGTTGTCTATAATTTTTTCCTTTGACAAATAATCTGTTTCTACTCTAATCATGAGTTGCCAAGAAGTTGTTCCAAAGGGGCCTAATTGTCTTTGGCATAAAAGCATAAGGACATATACAAAGCTAATAAATATTCGATCCAAATAGGGTTTTTATCTGCGGATAAACAGGTAATCAAGCATAATTATCATCTCTTGTGGAGAGAGGAAGTGGTGGTGATGGTATGAACCAATGCGGAGAAGATGAGGGCCGGTACAGGAGACGACACGGGCCCATGTCATCATAGGGGTTAGCTGCTCAGCTAGGGCTGGCGCGAGGGTCAACAAAGGCTGGTAGGGAGGTGCAGGGCCAACGAGGGTCGGCACGGCGGCCGATCACGATAGGGGAAGGTAAAGTGCAGGGAAAGGTGCTAAAGAGGTGGAGTGCAGATGGAGGTGTAGTGCAATAGCGGCTATGTTGAGGAGGAGAGTGGTAAGGTTAGGGTTAGCTTATATGCTTATAACTAATGGATAAACGAGCAAATTGAATATGGATAGTGACTATCCATACTTATACTATATCTATTTATATATCCGGTATAAAGTATAACCCAATATCATACCATGATATGAAATTAGGAATATATTTAATTTTAATAGGATTTTTACTCGTAGATAAACGAATAATCGAGCAAAATTGTCATCCCTACGCTAGAACCTTCAATTCTCTCGGACTAATGGATGATAATTATATATAGATAAAATCGAGTCTAGGCTGAGTCAGCTTGCCATCGTATATATCATGGCAACTCAGCAGTGGACCTGAAGGCTGAAACCAGACAGAAACAAACCCCAATCTGCGGACAAATTTGGACCGGCGCCTGAGGTACCACAGCAAATTAAACGCGAGGAACAAAGTCCGTGGACCATTCGGCACATTCACGTCAGCTGGCTGGCCCTCGCGTTCCACCGACGGTGCAGGACGCACGGCGCGCCGGCGTAGAGCTACGCCGCCCACTGGCCACTCGCATGGTGCCCGGCTCGTCACGCGCACGCGCCTGCGGTGGCGACGGCGCGAGCTCGAAGCGCCCTGTCTTCTCCCGTGCTCGTACGAACGGCGAGGGAGAGAGCGCGCGCAGCTAGCTCGGTGCTCCAGGCCCCTCGGCGCCATTCGTCAAAGCAAGCTGCCGTGCCGAGCACTCCGGGACGTCGACGTGTGAGGCGGGTGGGTGTGGCCGGGAAGGAACCGACAAGGTGGCCCGCGGCCGGATCTCCCTCTCGCGCGAGACGGCGACGTTTGACGACACGGGTACACGACGAGCACTACTTGCTACTTGCGCACGTATCGACGTCGAAGTGAAAGCCACGCTGCGCATTTTCGTGTACTGTTTATGTAAAAAATGATTTCTGGATGTGCTGTCAAACTGGTTCTTGGCGTGGAATATGTACGGAGGTAATGACGGTAAAACTAATCAAGGGGTAGCTCGATCTCGTGTTTTAGCTTAGACGTGGTAATCAAGAAAGTAAAGGCGATGACTCCTCTCATGAAGCGGATCCAATATATAATGGTATTATCATATGACAATAATAAGATATCTTATCCTTGTCCTAAGTAAAATTCTTTAATTTAATACCTCATTACATCACTAAAAGTTTGATCATTAGTTAATAAGTTCGGTGCTTATTAGTTGACAAACTTATAATAACACTATTAATCTAAAGTTTTGAATCCTTTCGGATTCTGCAGTTGCAATCTCCAAACTTGTAGATCACTCAAGCCTGATTAATTAATTAATCGTTGATCTTGATAAAAAAACACGTCACTTGGTGGTTGATGGCGATTACGACGAATCATCGCATTGTCGGTTCAAAGCTGCCGGTCACCGTTGTCAAACGGGGGCGTCAGCCGTTGGTTTCGATTCTCGTGCACATGCCCAGATTAATGATCAACTGTGGTGTTACCGATAATATAAAGGATTAGTAGCGAAGATAGAGAAAAATAAAAGGAGTACAAAATTAAACGGATATGGGTGACTTTTTTTAATTAAACTATTGATTGAGTTATATGGAGTATATTATATTGAGTTAAGGAGTGTATTATACTGAGTTAAGGAACTGTATATACTGTTAAAATATAAAATTAATACCGAAAAATTCAGTAGGTGCATTCGCACCTGATAAGTGTCAAGGAGAAAGATTTATCCTCAGCCCTGACAATAAGGATGTCATTTTCCAAACGCAGCTTTAACCCTTTGTGTCATGTTTTTTCAGCAATCAAAAATTTAGGGGTGACATGTTCAGAATCTCAAATTGAAATTCACTTTGCTTATTTTAGGGCTAACATTTACAGCGATGTTCAAGATTAATCAGGATGTTACTGGTTACGTGAGGTTATTTTCCAACGCAGGCTGCTTTAGCCTTTCGTATTATTCCTTTGGGCAAAGCAAAATTTTAGCGTGGTATTTTCAGAACTGTGCTGATTTACCCTAACGTGTTATAAGCCAGCTTCAGTTCTTGGCTTCTTCCAGCAGTAGACTTTTTTTTGGCACAATCCAAGCTGATATTGTTGGGTGAAATGACTCCCGCGTTGTATTTGAAGTTGACTAAGAGTTGATCAGAAGATTCGAAGCTCCCTCCGAAGACTTTTAGACTTCGCCCGGAAGATTCGGAGTCACCCTCGAGTTGTGGTGTCTCTAAACCATGCTTCACCAAACAGGTCCGAAGGCCTTGAGACCGCTTCGAAGGTAAAGCCAAAACCAGGGCTCTATCCTCTTCGACAAAACATGTACTTTACAGTGTTACGAAGTTTTTACCATGTTATCCATATGTATTTTACCGTATATTATTGTTATAATCAGTTGTAGTAGATGATAATTATGTATTACTCTATTAAAACTTTACTTATAAATACCCCTTTCGTAATAAGGTGGGGGACATCAAATACTAGGTTATTATCTAATTCGGATGTCTAAATCAGAACATAAACCACTTCGCATAGCTCAATCCCTTCAACGCTCATTAAACCCATCGTGTAATTATTAATTACGTCAACAGATATCCTGTATCCTCCGTAACACGTGTGGATGCACAGTACGTACGAACCGTTTGCTCAGGCCCGGCCAAACAACCGAAAGTTCATAAAACAACCACAAGAGAAAGGCGTACGGGTAGCCGAAAGTTCGGGTAAGCCTCGTCAGATTAATGTCAGTATTTCTCCATCCAGGGAACTGTGCACATCTCAGCCGGACGCGAGGATCATGTGCTGATTGTTAATGTGAGGCACAGTATATAGGAGTGTAAAATAGGAGTAAACGTGTAGAGTGAACACCTCCCAGATATTTGTCTCTTCCTTCATAGATGCGACTCACTATATATCATAGCTAACATGGAGATGCTATATGGCAGCATCTAAGGCATCTTTCTCCAATCCGTGTGTGAATGAAATTCATCAATTTCAAATAGGATCTAAAGGTCTAGGGAAACAGAGAGAAAACACCATTCCATATGAGTTTCGTCGTCGCAAACAGTCTTTGCGTGGCTTGAACAGTCATACCGGGTGCAGATTTATACATAAGAATGGACAAGAGTGAGGAATAAGCTGGTTTATAGGGACATAAGAAACGTAACAAAAAGTCACTATATGTTAAGATAATGATCCAATCAATAATTGTTTTTGGACCACAGCTAACTAACAATTAAATGTGCCGGTGAGAATGCGATCGATCCTGTGAAGAAGCAAAAAATATATCAAACACATGCTGCCATGCTCTAATATTTTATTCAGGGGATGTAACGGAAGAGACCAATACATCTAAGTTTGCTGCAAATCCAACGGCGGGAACCTCTTGCTTCATTGCTTGCACATCTCTTTCAAGTGATACAGAAGATTTCCTTGTTTTATTATTTTCTCCAGACGTACTATCATTCAAGTTCCGGTGTAGCCATTCGGTCGCATGCGTTCATCTTCAGACTTGTTTTTCCCCTCATGTATGTAAAGTATTAGGAGGTTGTGAGGCTCTGTTTGTTTTAGTTCCATATTTAGAAATTTTTAAAGCTAGCCAAATTTAACTTAAAAAATCCTAGATCTAGAGTTATCGATAGATTGAGGGTATTTAGTTAAGAAATCTAGTTTTTATTTTGAACTAAAAATAAAAATTTAAACTATTTTATTATACCATGTAAATCCCATATCATATCCAGCATGAATCTCAGAGTTAGAGCTATACCAAACAGACCACGAAACACATAAGTCAAATGGATATGTAAAGAATTCGACTCACTGTAACATAAGTAATGTCTACTCAACCATCTGATGTAAGTAAATGAGTCTCATGCTGGGCGTTGCAGTTGATAAGATCAAATCAGAGAAGTTAAATCAAGCTGGAAGAGAAGCTCCAGCATGCTCATCACCCTGTCATGTGCGATGTTCTAGTCATCAGGTTCTGTAGCAACATGCTAGCATAGCTTATTCAGACATTCCAACATACTCGTGGTATGATTGGCAAGTTGGCAACCACATATGTTAAAAACAACTGTTGCAGCGCATGTGTTTCACGTAGATCAGTTCAGATTCCGCAGCAACGGAAAACTTTTCCGGCATTCAGAAAGGCCTGGATAGTGATGGTTGCATCCAGCCCGATGTTACAGCGCACAAGTTACATGACTGTACTCCAAGTTGGTAAATTTTTTTGACACCTTCGTTCGTGCACTTGGCCAGTTGGCCTATCCAATCCACGGCAGCCTAACTGGAATTATTTGAATCACCACGTGTTGCTCCGATCCAAATTTATATACGTGGAAATTAGGCGTCTCCGTTTTGTGCACAGCATCGAACTTGACAACTGACAGGAGCACCGCTACCCATTTTTGACATGATCCAAGTCTGTTTACTAGAGGCTAGAGCTCGCGGTCTTTGACCATCGGGTTAGTAGCTCCTCCCTCCCCATTGCATGGCACGTTTGTCCATCCGTTTGAGCTTGGGCGTGGCGAGGCTCGAGCTAAATTAAGCTGGCATCTGAACTCACTTGAAACGGAACGCGTACTTACTGTTCGACGTCACGCGTGAGCATGCCGAACCACGTACTGGCGACTGTGCTGTTACGTTTCAGGAGGTCTCACGAAGATCTGGTCTGTCGGCAGGCAGGGCTAAGAAGCTTATCTGATCTGTATCAAAAAAAAATTCTATAGGAGAGGACTTCGTAACTTCTCTTTTGAGGCTCTATCTCAGATGGTTGATACTCACCTATCACTAATCTCAAAGCATTGGTCCACCTCTCTCACTTTTTCTTTCTTTCTGCAGGCAAGGGCATCCGTGAGCGGTCAGGGGCGTTGAGGTGGGCGGCGGCGGCGGCGGCTACGGCGGTGCGTGCGACAAAGGTGGGCGACGGTGGTGGCATGCGTGGTGAAGGTGGGCGACGGAAGGCGGGTTGAAGCATCGCGTGCACACCAACCGCCCACCTCAACCGCACGTGTCACCGCCGCCACCCACCGCCACCGTGCCGGATGGCCCTGCGGCGCTCGCGTCGGACCCATGCCGTCGGACCTCGCCGCCCCACGGTGTCCACGCCGGCCCCGTCGGATCTCTGCGCTCTGCTGGTTCCTCGCCTTGCTCCCTACGTACCGTCGGATTTACTCCACCTTCACGTGGTAGCGATCCGGAAAAAGACTTCACAGCACAAAGTTAAAGTCATCTTCCATAGAATTTTTTTTATCTGGTCCGTGAAGACCACCATCACGAGTCATGACAGCGGCGAACGAGCAGCCTTCATCAGTTTTCTACCGTCAAACGCAAACCGGGGACGAGCTGGTGCCCTCCTGTCGGTGCTACTTGGCGACATCCCGTTGTTTTCTTGGGCCTTTTCAGGCCACCTCGTCGCTGGCCACCGCGAAGAACTGGACCGCATGAGCAAAATGCGGCCGAGTGGGCGCGGCTCGGGAGGTCGGTGGCTGGCTGGCTGTGTGGGCTGAAATTCGAGGGGGCCGTGCGATGCCACGTACCGCCAATCTTGTAGAACGGCAAACAATTTTCTCGGCGATCCAAACTTTGTTTTTCACGGCAAGTGGGGCAAGTGGGCAACCGTCTGTTTAGCCGCATCGAACGGCTCATGTCGATTGACGTGAAGGGAATTGCAGCAGAGTAGTAATCCACCTCGATGAGGTAAGTATTATGCCGACATCGATCCACGCCCTCGCACGTGCTCCCAGCTCCCTTCCCCTCTCCTAAGTTTGGGACTTGGAAGCCTTAGGACATTCACGACTGGTACAGGTGGTCTTCTATGCGCAGCGGCCAGCAAGCACCGGTGTGCCGAAACTCACCAGCAGCGTCCAGCCGTCCACAAAGACCACAGGTCCACAGGTAAGGAGTAGGACTCCATCCCTTCTGCTCCAAACGGGGAATCTGACGGCAATCTTATGGCGATGCCCGTGAGGCCTTGTGCTCACTGGATCGTACCAGCGACAGGCCGGCTGCAGGCTGCTACCTTTCCATGTTGTATGGTCGTCCGCTCCCAGCTTTCTCTCCTATCTCCACGCACTGCCGGCCGCTGCTTGTACGTTGTATCTCGGCCCCGGCCATGCCTCACCTTTGGGCATTTGCTCAATCATTACTGTGGGGTTTATTGCCTTTCAGAGTAGCTTTGTTTAGTCCAGACCCCGTACGCAAAAGGAGTTTTCAGATCCAGCCTGCACAGATGCGTAGATGCACTGCTGCCTTGCAGGCTGCACGCTGCACGGAGCAGTCCACACTGCACAGTGCGCCGTGTACCGTGTACGCATATATACTGTTGGCTGGCTGGTGCTGGCACTGTTGCTCATCTCCAACCAGGCTTGCAATGGTAGTTAGAATCGGGAGATTCGCAGTGAATAACAGAGGAGAGATTAGCACGATATGTCCTGATTTAGCTGTTGTTTATACTACTTCAGCTCAGGCTGCTCAGCTGATGTTCCCACAGTAGCGTCACACTTCTATACCTGTTGCGCGAATACGCTAGTAGGCTACTAGAGACAAATGCCGTTTACTACAGGTTCTCAAAGTTGCAGGGAATCATATGAGTATTGAGATCCAGACATCCAGTGGCCTCACGGGCTTAACATGTCCTTCGGTATATAAAGAATGAGCAAATAAAGGCTCAATCTGTAATGATACTACTGGTCTTCTTCTGTCCCGGCTGCATGCCAAAAGCGCAAAAACACGCCGTCACCACGTAGCCGCGCTAAGCACTAGGCGTGGTCAAAGTAATTTTCCCAACGTAATCCCCTTCCTTGCGTAAATCTCAAAGTAGTTTTCCAACATAAGCACAATCAGTCCACTGTTGATGACCAAATCAAAAGCATTGGCAGTTGGCAACGGTGTGTGTGTGTGTGCCCTGGGCAGTCAGTTTTTCCGGTTGTTTTATTTTTTCTGTTTGTAAAAAAAAACAGTTTTTAGAAAATAAGAACCAAACATGAAAGCATGGCCATATGCCCATATAGGCCGCTGCGCGTTGGCGTGGCCATTGGGGTTCTGGGACTGCGCCGCTATGACAAACTATAGCTTGCTATTTTCTTTATGTTACTCGATTTTTCACGACTAAAAACCGAACCATACGAATAAAAGCTGAATGTTATAAGAAAAACTCAAATGACCTATTTTTCAGTTCAGTCAGTTAAGTTCAGGACTTTTTTTTGGGCATTTTTTATTTTTGCCACCCGCCCACCCCTATGTGCCCGTCAGCCCGTGTGTTTACCCCTCGCCACCCTAACCTGACCGCGGTGCACAGCCAGAGCCAGAGAGCACGCTCTGAGGAGCTGAAGTGGATTGTGGCTGTCGCCATGGGGGTCCGCTCGGCGGCCACGAAGCTGCACATCTCCCCCGCCGCCGCACGGCGGCCGTCCTTCCTGCCCATTGTCACCATCGCATTCCTCTGCTCCGCATCTTACTTCGTCGGCGTCTGGCACCACGGCGGCTTCTCTTCCCCCTCGGGCTCCCCCTCCTCCGTCTCCATCGCCACCGCTGTCTCCTGCATCGGCACCACCCGCTCCACCGCGCGGCCG
>KE371823.1:6202-17096 GCA_000418225.1 Zizania latifolia | reverse complement strand
GCGCAGCCAGCACGAGGCCGGCGCGGCGCGTGGTCCAGACCGGCGTGGGGAGTAGCACACGGGGAGCAGTGCGGTGAGCACAGTCCGGCACGTCTACGGCAAAGCATCTTCGGCTATCCTCTCCATCGAATCTGCAGTATACCTCTCTTGCTTACCATCTATTCGATAAAATGCTTCAAAGAGGTTTATATTGCACGTTAGGTGTTTGATTTAATGTTTACATGCACTTGATTTTCAGTTTACACTAGGAATATTTTCTCAAGTGTTCTAGTGTAAGTCAAGTGTTTGTAGATTTGCTTGAGAGGTTCTGAGTTGCATCTGTGGCTCTTTCAAGTACTCGATCAATTTCTGAGAGATAGTTTTACGCGTATAGTTCTGTTATATAAACGTCTGTCTCTCTTGTGAATGCACTCCGATCAGTACTTGGGTTGTTTTTAGTCGTGATGGCTGAGCGGTATTTTGGTGGAGTTTTTGTATCAAATTGCCTGGAGTGACTTTTCTTGCACAGCCTCATGCTGAAATTCATCACGTCACTCGCAAGGTTGTTACAGGAGTTTGAGGATTTTAATTTATCCGCTGTGTTTTGTTTTGCGCTGATTCACCCCCCCTCTAGTCGCTAGTTTCGATCCTACATCAGTCAAACAAAGTACATTAAAGATATGCTCAAGAAGTTTAACATGGAGAATGCTAAACCAATAAAGACCCCCATGCAAACCAACAGGTATATTGATTTAAATCAACAAGGAACCGACGTCGAACAAAAGGTATATCGCTCCATGATTAGCTTATTGTTATATTTATGTACATCTAGGCCCGATATAATGCTTAGTGTTTATATATGCGCAAGATTCCAAGCTACACCAAAAGAATATCATTTGGTTGCTATTAAAAAAATCTTGAGATATTTGGTTCATACTTCAAACCTAGGGCTTTGGTACCCGAAAGGCTCAACCTTTGATCTTATTGGTTATTCGGACTCCAATTATGCCGGTTGCAAAGTGGATAGAAAAAGCACCTCTGGAACCTGCCAATTCCTTATAAGATCACTTGTTTCATGATCTTTCAAAAAACAAAATTCTGTAGCTTTATCCACAGCCGAAGCCGAATATGTAGCAGCTGGTAGGTGTTATGCTCAACTCATTTGGATGAAACAAACCTTGAAAGAGTTTGAGCATAACGTCACCAAGATCCATTTATTGTGTGACAATGAGAGTGTCATCAAAATAGCCAATAACTCAGTTCAACAATCAAGAACCAAACACATAGACATTCGCCATCATTTCTTGAGAGACCATGATATCAAGGGAGATATAAGCCTAACCGATGTGAGAACAGATAAATAGCTTGCCGATATATTCACCAAACCCTTAGATGAGCATCGGTTTTGTGAGTAAAGAAAATAAACTGAATATCCTTGATTCTTACAACATAGTTTGATACACTTGCATAAAAATTTGCCCATGTTGGAAATGAGAAGATAAATTAATTACCTTCTTCATATGAAATGGGCTACATTTTAATTAAATGCAAAATTAACATTTTCTTATTTATGTTTCATATGACCTTTGCAGCTTCTGAAGCTGCTATGTAGTCGGCTTCTATTTTAGAGTCAGCTACCATCTCTTGCTTAGAACTCTTCCAACTCACCGCTCCACCATTGAGGCAGAAAATGAATCTAGATTGCGATCTATAGTCATTCTTGTCAGTTTGGAAGCTTTCATCGGTGTAACCACTTACAACGAGCTCTTCCTCACCTCCATAAACTAGGAACATATCTTTAGTCCTTCTCAAGTACTTTAAGATATTCTTTACGGCTATCCAGTGACTCTCACTTGGATCAGATTGTTTTCTGCTCGTCATGCTCAAAGCATATGAGACGTCTAGGCATGTACATATCATGGTATACATAATGGATCCTAACTCCTATTAATCTTCTTCCGCAAAGAGGCACGAGCAGGCCAACACCCGGATTGCTGAGCTCAAGGAAGAGGTGGGCATGATCCGCTTGATGATCGAGCGCATGCACTTCCTGCTAGTCGAGACCCCTCTGCCTGATGGGGAGTTCCAAATGAAGCTTGAGGTCCTCGAGACACAACTCTGCCTCTTCGTTGAGGCCGTGGGAAGGAATGGGGCCGAGCAGGCCTTAGCCTATGTTTGGGCTCACTTCCCTAACATGGACCTCCATCGGCTGGAGCATGGACTTCCTGTTGGGGGTGACCGGTGACGACGCTGTGGTCTATCAGCGGGAGGTGGTGGACATTGCCACCGCCATTGCCGAGGACCTCCAAGCCCTTGCCCTTCTCGAGGACCTAGGGCCAGAGATGGCACCCCTAGAAGAATAGTCTTGTTTATTGCCTGCTAGGATTAGCGATAGTTAGTGTAAAACTTGTTGTAACAAAGAACTCTGTCTTTTTTGTAAATGAAAGTCCTTTGCATTTCACAAATTATGTGCTTTCGAGTTGTTATCACCTCGAGGGACTTGGGCTAGACCATATAGTACTCAGCGTAGGGCCCTCACACCACGTGCATGCCTACCGACATTAGGCAACGTAAGCCCCCGAGGAATTTTAGACTCTAGATTTCATTATGTCCTTCGCATGCTCGAGGGTAGACCTAGTGCCCCTAGTACAGCCGTATAGTCTTGGGCACAGGGTGTTGGGTTATCGGGAGGCTACGCTAGCGCTTAATTTAAAAAATTTACCCCGTTAGCCCAGGAACCTTGCGTGTAATGGGACCATGGATCGTTACCTTGAGCTTCGAGACGCGCTCGGGCAGCGGAAGTAGAGTCGACAAAACATGTCCTCGAGCTGCTCCTCCCGGTTCCGCTCGTTCGTCAGCGATCTAGAGATGAAGACAACGCGATCCTATGATCCGGCAATCTCCACGGGAAGAAGACGAGCACCACTATTGGAGTAGTGCCTCCATGGTATCCACATGTCTAGGGACAGGATCACCTCACGTCGGTGTGCTAGCACCACTCGCGAGATCTGCGGAGAGATCGATCACAACACTTGCAATCGAGGAGAGAAGAGAGGTGGCGGCTAGGGCTCTCAACCAGGAGCAATAGTAGCAACAACCAGCAACCTTTTCGTGCTTGCCCCACCTCTCTTTATATAGTGCCCTGTAATTGGCCTTTAATCCGTATTAAAGCCCAACAGATCTAATCTGTTCGCCTGGACCGAAACTTTCGGTTATGACCGGAACTTCTGAAAAGAACCTTCTGTATTGAATTTATTTTGACCCGGAACTTCCGGTTCATCCAGGCAGGCCCGGAACTTCTGGTCCAACCAGAACTTCCGGCTCCTCCAGAAAATCGAAACTAGGGCTGGCCTGGGACTTCTGGATGCTCTAGAACCTAGAACTTCCGGCCCTCAGCCAGAACTTCCGGTTCCCCGAGAATTCTCTTGGGCATAATTCCATCAACCTCCCACTTGCACAAGAGCCAATTCTTGCAAGCTTTGAAATCCAATCCCCTTAAGCGTGTGACCCAATAGGTTCATATGCAAACGGCCGCTACCCGGAAACCCTTTCCTAATTGCCGATCAATAGGGGTACCTAGCAGCACATATTGACCCCCGAAAGCATACAAAGTCAAAATCATACTTTCTGAACCTTGATATACTCACACACCAATCCCTTTACCACACAACATCAGTCAAGCTCAAGGCGAGATTCGTGCCACCCTTGTTGATGGCTCGACACTTCACTCGATCAAGTAGTGGATTCAATCATGATCAACTCTTTGATTATAGTGGCATGGCCATGCACTTTCCAATCCAACTACCTCGAGGGGCCTAGAGACGTCTCTCCCGTTATGTAGGAGGGGTAAATTCCATCTTGACCGCTCACATTCCACGACATGTTTCGTGATACACCCGAAAGCAACCTTTATAACTACCCTATTACGGAATAGCGTTTGGAAGCCCCTAAGTGTGCTACTACACATTCTAGAATCAATGACGATCTCTGGTCTAAGGATTCTGTAGGTACACCATTTGAGATGACAACCGATGGCACATATAAAATAATAATCCTAGCAGTATCTCAAGGTGGGTCTATCCAACTCCATGTTAACCAACATGAGTCCACATCACTGATTTAACATCTCTATGTCTATGATCTGTGAAACATGATCATCAATCAGACAGATGTGCTAATCTATAAATCATCACTGTCCCACATGACGATATGAGATTAGGGATCGTTTAGAACAACATCATAACATAAAGAATCTCACAAATAAGTCATCAACTTGCTGATCAATGTAAAAGACATTTATTCAAGGAACAAGATAACCAATTATCCAAATGTACATTAGCATACACAAAAACAACTTCCCACATATACTCGACTTACTCAGGTAAGTATCTAATACCCATAGAGCTCAAGTGCGCCTCATGCTTGGGCTGTGAGAGAGGCTTCGTCAACGGATTGGCTATGTTCAAATCCGTGTGCACCTTGCATATCTTCACATCACCTCTATCTATAATCTCATGGATCAGATGATAACGCCACAGTATGTGCTTGGACTTCTGGTGCGACCTAGGCTCCTTGGCTTGCGCAATGGCATCACTATTATCACAATAGAGGTTTACTGGACTGGACGCACTAGGGACAACACCCAGCTCAGAAACAAACTTTCTGATCCAAACTGCCTCCTTCGCAGCTTCCGAAGCTGCAATATACTCGGCTTCTGTCGTTGAATCTGCAATCATTTTTTGCTTGGAACTCTTCCAACTCACTACGCCTCTATTGAGGCAGAACACAAATCCTTATCGGTCTAGAAGCTGGTATCGGTGTAACCATTTACAACGAGCTCCTCCTCGCCTTCATAGACCAGGAACATATCCTCAGTTCTTCTCAAGTACTTAAGGATATTTTTTACTACCGCCCAGTGACTTTCATCTGGGTTGGACTGATATTTGCTCGTAACACTTAGAGCATAAGAAACTTCTGGGCGTGCACAAAGCATGGCATACATGATGGATCCGATTGCGGAGGCATACGGGATCGCACTCATCTTCTCCAGCTCATCAGGTGTTGAAGGACACTGACTCATGCTGAGAGAAATACCATGTGATATTGGCAGGAAACCTTTCTTGGAATTCTGCATATTGAACCGTTTCAATACCTTATCAATGTACATACTTTGGCTTAATTCAATTAACCTACTCGATCTATCTCTATAGATCATTATGCCCAAGATGTATGCTGCCTCTCCAAGATCTTTCTTTGAGAAACTTTTTCTCAACGAAGACTTGACAGCTTGTAGCATAGGAATATCATTTCTGATCAATAATATGTCATCTACATATAAGACCAGAAACACAAGGCTCTTCTTCGTTTTTGATGAAGCCAAACCCTTTGACTATCTCATCAAAACGAAGGTTCCAACTCCGAGAAGCCTGCTTCAACCCATAAATGGACGTTTGCAGCTTGCAAACTTTCCTATCATTTTCTAGATCATCAAGGCCTTCAGGCTATGTCATGTACACATCCTCACTTAGGTTTCCATTAAGGAAAGCTGTCTTGACATCCATTTGCCATATCTTATAGTCATAAAATGCGGCAATTGCTAGGATGATCCGAATAGACTTTAGCATAGCGACGGGCGAAACCGTTTCATCATAATCAACACCTTGAATCTGCTTGAAACCTTTCGCCACCAATCGTGCTTTATAGATGTGAATATTTCCATCAACGTTTATCATTTTCTTAAAAATCTATTTACACTCGATAGTTTTAACACCATCAGGTGGATCGAACAAGTTCTAAACTCGATTCTCTCGCATGGATTCTAACTCGGATCTTATGGCTCCAAGCCATTTCTCAGAGTCTGGTCCCATCACTGCTTCCGAATAGGTCTTAGGTTCATCATTGTCCAACAATAATATGTCGCGCTGCCTAGTGGTCAAAAACGTTAACCGCTCGGGCGCACAACATCTTATATGTCAAGGTTTGGTTCAGTAAGAGCTAAAACACTTTCTAGTGGCTCTCGAACCTCTTTGAGACGCACTGTGCTCCCACTAACCCCTTTCGAGAGAAACTCTTTCTGAAGAAAAACATCATTCCGGACGACAAACACTTTGCCCTCTTCCCGGTTATAAAAGTAATATCCTTTGGTTTCCCTAGGATACCCCACAAAGAAGCATTTATCAGATTTGGTAGTGAGCTTACCAGATGTCAAACGCTTTACATAGGCCTCACAACCTCAGATCTTTAGAAAAGATAACCCGGGACGCTTCTTAGTTCATATCTTATATGGGGTCCTTTCTATAGATTTAGATGGAACTCTGTTTAGTGTGAAAGCAGCAGTTTCTAAAGAAAATCCCTAGAAAGAAAATGGAAGATCAATTTGACTCATCAAGTGCAATCGAGGAGAGAAGAGAGGTGGCGGCTAGGGCTCTCAACTAGGAGCAATAGTAGCAACAACCAGCAACCTTTTCGTGCTTGCCCCACCTCTCTTTATAAAGTGCCCTGTCATGGGCCTTTAATCTGTATTAAAGCCCAACAGATCTAATTTGTTCGCCTGGATCGGAACTTCCGGTTCTGACCGAAACTTCCAAAAAAAACCTTCTGCATCGAATTTATTTTGACCCGGAACTTTCGATCTAACCAGAACTTCTGGTTCGTCCAAGCAGGCCCAGAACTTTTGGTCTAACCAGAACTTCTGGCTCCTCCAGAAAACCAAAACTGGGGTTGGCCCGGAACTTCCTATCTGATCGGAACTTTTGGATGCTCCAGAACCTAGAACTTCCGGTCCTCAGCCAGAACTTCCGGTTCCCCCAGAATTCTCTTAGGCACAATTCCATCATAGAGAACTGATGCTGCTTACGCGCCAACCTGACGTCAGGCATCACGGGTGCTCGGGACCCCCAAGACTTTGGCATAGTTATGGCTAAGGACTCGAGCCCCTAGAGGGCCTCAACAATTAGTCGAGTGTTGAGAGTGGCGCTAATGCCAGCTATTTTTTGCTCGCTCAATTGCTAATGTGAAATCCAGAGCTATTTCATAGGGGCACAACCACTTAAGCTAGGCATAGGACGTTTCACATTGACTTAAGAGGGTCTGAGCCTAGCGATTCAGTGATGATAACATGCGATGGAATTTGGGTCGAAGCAAAATTTTGACTTTATTTTATGTAAGGCGAAGGGTACATAGCTAGAAAAAAGGTGAGAAGTCAAGTCGGCCGGCGTAGGGTGCTCTTGGTGAAAGTTTTGAGTGGCCTCAAGGACGGTTAAGGCCGGCGTCAATCCTCGCTGGTCTGCCATCTTCATGATCTCGATCGGCTACTCCTCCTTCATCGGGACATCCTCGCTGGTCTTCTTGCGCCACGTCGTTCTGCGGGTTCATCATCGTCGAGACCCTCCCAGGGGACCTTCTAGTCCTTCCATCATGCACTTGAACCGCCGGGTGGCTTGCCATGGGCCTTGACTATCCCTCCTTGGGTCCCTTCGCTGGCACCTTGTCGTTCTAGTACAACAAGAGGAGCTGGTTCTGGTCATCGAGGTGTCCTCGTCATTGGCCTCGGGGCATGCCCAAGTGAGCCGTTCGGCAAGCCACCCTCCGGCGTGCTTGGGAAAGTCTTCTCGATGGCGGGGAGAGGAGCCTCGTGGGAAGAGGTCCTCGGGGCACCTCGAGAAGTGCTGAATGAGCTGGTCCGCAATCTGCCCAGTGAGTTGGTCTGTTGCTAACTCCTTGACAGTGTCGGCCAGGCGCTTCGTGATCTGATCCACATTCCGAGCAATGAAAGGGTCTAGGACCCAACACGGCGATCGGTCTGACGTCGGTGTGGAGTTGAAGGGAACTAGTCTTCCGGTGGAATCTGTGAAGAACATGGTGTCGCCTAGGACAAAGGTTGTCCTAGGCTTGGCAGAAAACCGGTGAGGTGATACCGTTGGACCCTAGTGATGACCGCCGCATTCCCCTACCTAGCACGCCAACTATAGGTGAATCACTGAGCAGTCCACCCAAAGAGGTACTTGAGGTAGTAATTTAGATGTGTAAGGGAAGCGCAGCGCCTTCGAACCCGATGGTCGACTCTAGTAAACAAGAGCCAATTTTTATACTAGTTCAGCCCTTCCAGAGGATAATAGCCCTACGTCTAGTGTTTTGGTGTATAATATGGTGTCTAAGCTTACAATGCGACGCGATTAAGTTATGAAGGCTTAAGGCATCAAAAGCAAGAAGAATAAGCTATGATGTCTCTAGCGGTGCCTCGCCCCTTTTATATTCTCAAGGGGCGAGCCTAATAATCCTAGGACTCTATCCTAAGTCAATCTCCGATATCTATGATTACCTACCGAACTCAAGTTCTAACCTCCTAATTACAAGGATTCTGGTACAAGCAAATCTCTCCATACTATATCTAGTTGGTTCAGTTCCCTGATAAAGAATCATTCTTCCTTATCAGAACCAAACCCCCTTCATGGGCTATACCGGACATCAATTCTAGGCTTCGCCTGCACTCGGTCCGGATTGATAAGCCGATCTCAGGGTACCCACGAGGTTCACATCCCCGACAGTCATTAGTTGGTCTTTGTAGTGTTTATGTAAAATTCTTAGAACTGAGATCATCGTGGTTCCCAATATGCATGGTATCCACTACAACAAAAGCACTGCACGAAAACATTTCACTTGAGATGTTCCACAAGTCGTCTCTCTTTCTAGAGCTATAATTTAAACAGTGACATTGTTTGAGACGCTTTATAGGTTGAAGACATTGTTTGAGACGTTTTGTAGGTTGAAGACATTATTTGAGACGCTTTATAGATTGAAGACGTTGTTTGAGACGTTTTATAGGTTAGCACAAGATTATATCATTTAAAGATGAATATTGAGACATTTCAGTATGTCTCATCCATGGCGATGGGTTTTGATAGGATGGCACAAATCTCACCTTATTCTCGATCAAAGTTCTGAGGCAAAGGGACATATTCATGAGAACATTACAGGTTCAGCCGATATGGTCTTTACGTATACTTGGGTTAATATGTTTTGCTAGAGGCCACTGTTAATGGAGTACTAGAAAGGAGTTTCCATATGTTAACCAAGCTATACGTGAACATACAGGGTCACACACTTAATGGGTTGGAACATTGGGTTCGAATAGGATTTGAATTGGGCTTAATTTTGATAGCGATCCAAACAGTTTGGATAGAGATCCAAACATATCACATAGAGATCTGAGTAGAGTCCTGGTTGGGCCCAGAAGGGCCCAAGCTAGGGTGTCTATATATATGAGGGCGAGGGTCTGGTGACATGTGTGCTTTTTGCACGTGACTAATCTATTAGCCACCACAAGAAAACCCTAGCCGTCGCCTTCCTGAGCCTAGCCATCTCACCGATCGTCCGAGTGCTAGTACACTTTAGACTGGCGTTCCACCTCTGGATGTGTAGATACCAGAAGAGGCGTCGCTTTACTGCTGCACTCATTGGCATTTGCACCGCTGACCGGTTCGGTGTTGTTATCAGCTTACGGGAGTTCGAGTGAAGGATTCTATCTGTGAATCACAAAGATGTCCGATAGCAGCCCTTGAGCTCTTCTTAGCTTGGTTGAAGAAATCTTAAAAAAAACAAGCTAGGAGGAGCTCTTCATTAATTTGAAACTTCGATCTGGCGAGCTTGGAGGAGCTCTCCTTCAATCTAAAACTTGGACATCCTTTGCTGAACATTGATGATCTTGAAAACTTTGATCTTCCTCTTTCATGTGATGTACACCGTGTAGGTGCACTGACACGGTGTAGCCCCCGAGCCTTGAGTTAAATGGAACATTTAGCTCCAGGGTCAAAAGATAACCTACAAGAAAATAATCCATTGAAAACTTGCTTCACGATCTCGTCTTCTGCTGTCGTCGAGACCTTGCTGGAAAAAAGAACGTGACTGAAATCTCAAACCCATGATGAAGTTGGAGGTAGTTGATCTTGAATATTCACGAATGCTGATGTTTGGCCGCTCGGGTCCTCAATCGCCTAGACGCTCGAGAGGATGGGGTTTGTTGAGCCTGCAAACTTGAGCGCACCAGTTCCCGGGAGACCACACCTCTGGTCGGGTGAGCCCTTGAGCACGAGAGTCCTCAATCGCCCGTGAGCACTAGGCATGGGGATCTTTGAGTGCACACGAGCCCACAGGAATCGGGCCCACCGGCAAAGGAGATCTCAACCGTCGTGGACTCTGCCTGGTGTGCAAAAAAGGTTGTTTCATAATTTTTTCTCCTGTCCATAGTTAATGCGTGGTAGACGAAAAGGCTAAAAAGACGTCCTACCCCTGACAAAGCCACACGTGGGATGCAGAGTATTGGCGTAGTTAAGGTGGTGAGAATGGCTCCTTCTGTGCCATAAAGTGCACAGTGACCAAAGCGGCTTTCACTGTAATCGCGGGAGCAGATACTTGAGGGAATGCCTCTATTTAAACCATCGTCCCTATCTTCTTAACGAAGAGCCTCTTCATCTTTGCTTTCTTTTGCTTTGCTTTCCACTGAAGTTTCTTCTTCTTAACTCTGTAAGGGAGAGGTTGTTGATGTCGCTTGCTGCTCCATGAATCCGCGATATGCTGGCTTGGCCACGAAACTAGCCATTCTGGTCTCAGGATTTTAGGTTTGTCCAGTATATTTTATCCTTGTGCGAATTTGTTTTGCCTTAACTTGTATGGTGCGTGACTCTTGGCTTTGGCATTGTAGCAGGATGTTGTATCCTTCTCGAGACCTTTCCACGGCGTGGACCTTTTCACTAATGCGCTATCATCTAGCACTCTCATGCTGAATATCTTGAGGTCTGGATGCCAAGGTAGAGGCTCGATCATGTGGGAGGAGCTGGAGACGTTCGCTGACACTGGTGCCCTGGAGGCGGTTTCTGACACTGTCATCGAGGTTGAGGCGCTTCTGCTCTCCCTTTGT
>ASSH01051903.1:0-21553 GCA_000418225.1 Zizania latifolia | reverse complement strand
TGAGATTTAATGTACCTCTTACCTCCTATAAAAAAAATAGGACACCGTAAAGGCCCCTCTTATTAATTAAACCATATGGACACGCGCAAGTAATCGAGGAGATGTTGATAATGTGTAGATGTCTGGACCACCGAGTCCAATTATATGCTGCTCAAGTCCTTAGCTAGCTACGTACGCCTCGCATTAACGAGATGGTTTGGCGGCATCCATGCATCCCCGGCCCATGTACGTACCCAACCCTGTTGGCCGGAGGAGTGAAGCAGCTACTGTTGCTATAGGATTCGAGAGAGAGCGAGCGAGAGAGGCGTACAGTACATCAGTACTACGGCAACTACGAAGGTAGAGATATGCATATGGTCCACCAGCATGCAGCAGCCGATCATGTGCGTGTCTTACTTGACGAGCGGCGAGTGCGCCAATGCGCCTCCCTCCGCCCGCATACAGCAGGTGCCATGCTCCCCTGCTAGCTCAGCTCGCTGCCGCCGTGCTCCATGCTCCATCCGCTGCATGCCCTCTGCTAGCTAGCTAAGTCCTCTTGCTCTCTGTTGCTGTCGCTGCTGTGGGAGAGAGAGAGAGAGAGATGGTAATGCCGCTAAGTACTCTCGCATGCATGCCATTGCATGCGTACCTGCACCAGGCTGCTGCAACCATGTTTGCGTTGCATTGTATACATGCATGTGAGGGGATGGAGTTCGTACTGTGTAGCTAGTGTCGTCGTTACCCAGGTTAATTAATCTGGTTCGCTAGCTGCATGCGGCGTGGTCAGGGTACAGAGTCATGTTACGCGGCTAGCTGCTGGCATTGTGTACTGACGTAACTACCCATACATAGGAGTAGCTGATGGCGATTGCAGGGCATTAATTATTTAACCCTGCATGTATGTCGCGGGCGCTGTACAAAACCAACATCATTAATCAGTCGAGATCTTATAAGAGCGCGTACTGAACTACTGATGCTTGTGTCTCTTCTGAAAATCAGTCATGCATGCTGTGTGCCCACAATTGCATGCACCACTAATTATTGCATGCGCTGGTGATCGATCGTATACTCCATAGTCCATAGTACGTAGTTACACATGAAAAACTATATGACAGTAGATACTATCTATTACGAGCAATATGGCAGGATCTAGGTAGCAATGCAGTTTAATTTGGAGCATAAGCTAGGATTACGCCGCGCGTTACGCGTGCAAGAAGCTATCTAGATCGAGAGGAGCAGCGGCTAGCTAGCTGATGATCGACCGAGGGAGACGAGATAGATCGATCGAGATGAGAAGAGACACGACTCTTTTGGGCTTCGTGGAAATGGAAAGCGCCATGCTGCCTGCCTTCTGCCGCGCGCTCTGAAAAAGAAGGGGCCTTTTGTTTGCATGTTCTATGATAGCCAAAGGCTGCCCCCGGCTGCCCATCTCTTTGGCCTCAACATCACGTATTTATTTTTCCTTTCTGCAACTACGTACCCAACGCCCATGCTACCTCCCCCCTCTCTCTCTCGCACACACATCCTCTCTCTAGGTGTGCTTGCTTAATTGTTACTAGCTTGCAGTACTTTGGGCCTCTACCGGCCAACAGTGCGGAGAGGAAAATATTGAACATCATGATGCATGTGTCAGGTGTGGAATTAGAAGCCTCTGCCGATCTGAAAGATGCCATGTACCCTCTGCAGCTGCTGCTCGCTGTGCGAGCTTACCACCATCACCACCACCACATTCATGGCGCCAGTAAATGCCATCAACTGCATGTCTGCATGCATGTACTGAGTACGGACGATGCTATACGCAATACCAGGTATATATATCCACCCCTAGTACAGTACGTACGTGCAGTGACAATAACGTTACACGACCCGTATCCATATCACTAACTGCAACCGACGAACGTATGTATACACGGTGATGGCATACTACATCGAGCTAATACACGTCTCGATCATCAGTGTGTGCATATATGCATGGAAGAAATCAATGTATGGTGGGTGCGAGTAGCACTGTTGTACTGAAGTATCGCCGTTGATTTTGGCTGAAAAGGTACCCACCGCTTGATCAGAACATAGTCGCATGCATGCATGCATGGATGGATGCATCGATATGCGTGTGTCGACATGAATGTGAGCAGTGCCATGCCATGCACCAGCTGCTCACACTGTCACTGACAACTCTTTCTTCCCTGGACCACCCGGGCAGAGGCCAGCTCGCTCTCACACACAAAATAGTCTCTCTCTCTCACTCACTGGCCGAGTGGCAACCAGCGTAAACATATGCGTGCGTCAACAAGAGACTAGATAGTTAGGTGTGAGGTGTAGTACTTGCAGCAAAGGCCGGCCGGCCAGCAAAATTTGGGCCTTTAAAGTCATGTGTTCCCTGCTGCAAAAGACGTGTAAACTTGAGATTTGCCCATGCAAAAAGTTCAAATGATATTACTACACCATGCATACACTGATTCATCCATCCATGCATGCTACTATGTATATGTATGTGCGGGCCGCGCCCGAGTCTGCACAAAGGCAAGGAATTTGCTCCGTGTGAGAGTGCGTGCCTTGCATGCATGCATGCAGCGCACGGGCTCCATTTCTTCGTTGGCACTCGACAGGTTGACAGTTTGACGCCATGGAGAAAAAAAAGGAGAAAAAGGCCACGCGTATCGGGTGTCTAACTTTCTCTCTGAAATATATACTTAATTTGATTCCAAGTTGATTTGTTTCATAATTTTATTTGAGATAGCTATATTGATGCACGCATGGCAGTGATATATATGCACATATATATGTTGGGTTGTGTAGCACGCACTCCACATGTTAGTACTGTGCTTAGTCATCCCTAGATGGATATCGTTAGCTGCTAGTAGCGATCCAAGTGGACTCACTTGGATGGCGATCGAAACCCAACATCGACTTTGGAATATTTGAAGGTTCAGTTGATCGTTCAGCCATTAAGTTCCTGCAGTGTTCAGAGACCTAACCCTGACTGCTCATACGATCCATTTCCCTTTTACTATTCAACACTAGCTCACCGCCGGATCATATATGCATGCATGCAAGCAAATGTTTGAATTATCTAATTTATCTGCTCCTTTAATCTGGCCTGATCGTTGGCTGTAGCTAGCACTGTCATATGTGTGTTTTAATTGCCACCTCCAATAGCTTTTACTAAACAAAACCGTGCACTGCATGCAGCAGTGTGTGGTCCTGAAACTAACTTTTGAACGACGCGATATATATGACAATTTATGAGCATTGTTAATCAGTTGCCGTTTACTTAATTAGACTGTTACACAGCAGCTAATTAGAGTTTTAATTACAGGGGAAGTACAGCCTAAGATAACCCTAGCTTGTACTGCAAAAATATATTATATGCTTGGGATAGTTGAGCATATAGAGAAGAATCTGATCTGCCAGCGGTTTAGGGCGCAGCAAGTGGCCTATGGATATATATATCCTTTTGGTTTAGCTAGGTCCCTATGAATAAATGCCTCAGTTTAACAAATCTTATCTCCAAGATGACTGTTGATTTCTTTTAATATAATTGTGGGGACTATCCTTGTCCCAACTCCCAAGTATTTGGTTCAAACTCCAGTAAAGAATGAGTTTCAAAAAGGCTCTCAATTTAGGCCCCGTTTAGCACAGCTCCAGTTCTATAATTTTTTGGAGTTGGTCTAATCTAGCTCTAAGAAATCATAGATCTAGAGCTGTGGATGAATTAAGCGTATTTTGTTGAATAATCTAATTTTTATTTTTAATTAAAAATAAAAATAAAAATTATTTTATTATATATATACTATACAAACCCTAGATCTAACATGAATCTTGGAGTTAGAGCTGTACCAAATAGATCCTTATTTTGCGCTAGCGAAGATAGAAATAACATCAATTTCGACTAATATGCAAAAACATCTATATATGCAGGCTGGCTACCTGAAAATAATGTAGCATGTAAAGATGCCCGTAGTATAACCATAATTTTGTACGTACTTTCTTAATACGGAGTATCTTTTTTGGCAAATGTGACTCCATTTCTAGTTTAATTGTCCAAGAGCTTTGTATATATGGATTGTACCAATGCAAATACACTATCATATCTGTTTTAGTTTTCTAAGTTCGGTCCCCTACAGTACCCTGTTATTACGGAGGGTAGCGTATGTATCCTCTGTCGTTGCATGAGCAAAAAGCCGAAGCGAACAGTGTCGTATCTACAGTGCATTTTAGCAACTAGTTATACCACATGCATGTAGGGACCAATAATTTTCTCACCCCTAGCTTCTTAATTCGAAAATGGGGGTGCATATATATACGACTTTGTTGAATGACGCAAAAAAAATTTGGTAAGAAATCCTCGAAGTGCTTAGTGCTGGACGTAATGTATGTGCAGTACACTGAAATTTTCCTCCATTAACTTCATGGGATTCGAATCCTGGTCTCTGTTATGTGTTATCCGGCCCACTCTAGCTAGCTACAAGTTCTACTATAAATTTCGTACAATTCTCGCAGCTTTTGCTTTCTTAAACGCAGCACCGAATTTGTGCATATATATATGCTCTCCTGTGGCCACCATTCACTACAACATTTCATATGTTGGTGTATATTTATAATTAGACGTTCTCGTTTGTTTAATTCAACAAATGAACTGCGCCGTCGAACAAGACAGGGATCGATATTCTTTTTAATTTTCAAAATATAATGCTTCTGGCCATGGCGTCATCAGTTTGCCGCGGCATCTTTTTCCTCTCATGACACGTCCAGTGGTCTGGCCAATGCAAGTTAATTAAATCCTTTACACACAACACTAGCGATATCATATTTAAGAGGGTGGCATGCATGACAAAAACATGCACATATGGAAATAAGCTACTTATATGTGATCTATTTTTGAAAAAATACAATATATAGAAAATGTTCAAAATAGAATTTTTGATACATAAGTACAAATTAAGCTAAAACGACTAACCATATATATATGAATTAATTTTTTATATGCTACTGAAAGCTCATCCATATACATAAGTACTCGTTCTCTCACTGACACGTAGATCTCAGGACTACATGTTAGTGAGAGGGTGAGTGATAAATAAAAAATCACGTGAACTTTTAGTGAATATAAGAAACATATGTATATGTATATGTGTATATGTATATGTATATGGGGGCCAGTTTCAATAGCTATGCATCTCAATAAGCTGATCAAAGCTGCGTGGTACTGTGATACAGACAGGTCAATGCAAAAACGAAATGGACGTGCCGCCTGCTGCTATAGCTAGTACCACACTATGCTTTTATCGTCCACAAAAGCTAACCGCATGATCCCCATTTAATAATCATCTGCTTCTCTAGCTGCTGCTGCTGCCACGGCTGCTGTAAAAGAGACGACACATGTATGCATCTTTTTAAATCTAGTTCAGCATCTAAACAGACTGGCCATGCATTCATCAGTCAGATTTATTTCCACTCCGTTTCTGGTACGTTGGAGCGAGCTCGCATGCTACTCAGGCCATGAGCCTAGTCAGCTAGATGCTTAGGCTGATGACTTACTGATTTAAGCAGTCGGGATGCAAGGGAAGCAATGCTTAGAAGATCCGGGACATGTTACAGTCTGCCTGCTCTGCTGCTGTTCTTCAGTTCTTGTCAATGGATGCATGCAAGTCATCTGCCATGGAGCGCTCGGGAGAGGCTGCTGATCGATCGGATCGAATTGTTTATTTAGTGACACACTGTGCATTGATCCTCCAGCTTAGCAGGCTAATATCTAACTGTAGTAATATTATCTCATATAATGCTTGATTAAAACATGCAGGCTGTAGCTTTTAAAAAAGATGCCACTGAAAAATTATTGCCCGTGGCTTGTGTAAAGGATATCTGCAGTAATACTGTTGCTGTGATGACAATTAAGTTTGCTCTGTTTTTCAGTCAAAGTTGATCCAAAGAGAGGTATCCATTTCTTTCTTTTGTTTCAGAGCGACTTTACCTGTAGGAATTCCAGAGGTGTCCATGGTGACAGGCAACAAGGCCGGTCAGCATCATGTGTTAGCTAGCAAGCCACTTAGACTAAACCTGACAGGTAGGACCGGCTGCCGGTTGAAATAAATCATAAAACCTGTGTACTAGATTACATGAACAACAGTCCATGTAGATGCCAATTAAGGTGTACAGGAACTGTACTAGCTAGGCCGAGATCCAAAGCCAAAGCCAGAGCATATGCTAAGGTTTTCCGAATTATAAGGAGTACCAACACTGCGGGAAAATCCCAAATCACCGAGTATCAAAAATTTTACCAAGCGTATTTTTTCAAGCCCTCGGCAAAGATGGGTTTGCTGAGTGTTTTTTAAAAAACACTCGGCAAACTAAAAACACTCGACGCACCAATTGTTTGCCGAGTGCCCTGGAAAAATACACTCAGCGCAATAAATTAAGACGGGTGTGTGACAGACCGGACAGAAATTTGCCTTACATGTACTGCATAAGCACATGCTATTACTCTTAAACAGGATATTATAACAAGCAAAAATTGGCAGACCAAGGCACAAAAAATGTAATAATTATATGTATTTGCTGGATGAATGTTAGTTTGGGGTATATAATGAATTCCTTTCACAGGTTTGGCCACTCAATAATCGCCTGAAAATTGACCAAATTTCGGTCGGTTATCTAATAGTAGTATTGGGATCTTTGCAGTTTGTCATCTGGTCAATGACATCATATCTTCCTCCGAGGTGACTCGTGGATAGCAGTGTAGTTTGGACATGGCATTAGACCCCAGTTCACATTTAGGATTTTGGCGGACCTAGCTAGGTTAGAGGGGAGCCTAAGAAACTCATTTAAAGAGGTAAGAGATAAATTAATCTTAATCATTGGTTAGAAAAAATAAGATGACATATTACCTCTTAGGAGGCAAGTAAATTGATTTCTTTTAATCGTGACCATTAAATCTATAAAAAATGAATGATTATTATTATAAATTCGATGTATCTTAAAATTTGACATATGTATTTTATTTGGTTCTAGTGCACAAACTCTATGTGTTGCACTTTTTTTGTCCATGCATATGTTTCTATTCCGATTCCTCTCTATTCAAATTCTGATCCTTTTCTGTTAAATCTAGACCATTATAATATGGACATACTAGGATGTAATGGTGTAAAAAAAATTCTCTGATTAATGTCGTAATTTTAGGTCTTTAGAGTGAACTGTGACTCATTTTTGGCTTGTATATTAATAACATAAAATATTTTTACAAACATTGAATATTTCCTGCTTAATTAAATGGATGCTTACCCTCACGTGAGCTGTGACTCATGTATTATATCATTAACAGATAGGTACAGCACGTCTTCCCTTTGTTAAAGTTTTTTTTCTTTAACGGGCCAAGCAGATAAATTTGTTTTGTCAGATCGACGGAAGGCACGTGAAGATCTCCTCTTGATAGTTTAGATATTGGCTGTTAGTGTCAAGAGAATTAGGGTACCATGTGTACCTCCTGTTAGGACTAACTTAATCGTTGACACTATCGATTGGCATACATCCTATGTGATAATGTGTCCGTAGCAAGACCCAACCACGTACAGGAACACCTTCTCAATGGCGTCATGACTCTCCGAGGATAGCTATGACTACGAGGACGTGAACGATTATGTTAGTTGAGTAGGATGGTAGATCGATAAACCAGTGATAGATGGTAGGAGGAGAGCCACCTCTAGTCGAGAATTGCTCTACGTGGGCTCGGCATATAACCCTTGAAGAGCTCTCGACCACCTCTTAGTCAAGGACCGTTTTTTATGGGTTTGATAGACTAGGATGACTAGGTTTAGGCGTACGTCTGGTTACCTAGTCACTCCACATTAAATGTGTGTATCATAGGTCATAACATATTTAATGCTTTGAATCTAATGTGCTAAGCCGCTAAGCCAACCGCTCAACCAACTAGAAGGACCGGAACGTTAGGGCAAATATTACATACTAAAACTTAGCCACAAATTATTAAATTCCATGTTAGTGAGGTAGGTGACCTCCGAGTCACATGCTTCAATTCCGAGCTTGCCAAATGCATATATCTGACCTCCGAGTCACATGCTTCAATTCCGAGCTTGCCAAATGCATATATCTCAAATCAAAACCATCTGAGAAGCATATATGTTACTGCCTATCTCTCTGGCCTCTGTCGTGCTGATGAGCTTTTAATAAGAGACATGTTGTACTGCTACGAATAAAGTTTCGGGAGAGCTGCTTGCGGTCCAGGAGAGAAGCTAGCTTAGCTACATCTCCACTATGCATGCATATATGATATATCTCATCGACCTCTCGATCTCTCTCCCAGCCTCTTGTGCTGTTCTGCCTCCCATTCCTCCCTCTTGTTTTGTCTCTCCACACATACGAGGGCACGCGTACTACATGGGGAATGCACCGGCCTTTCTGGACAGTAGTGTATGGTTAGCTAAGGTTTTTTTTCGGCTGCGAATATGCCTCCTCATCAACAGATTAAAGTTACTTATTTCGTTTAGAATATAAAAGTTTAGAGTTTAAAATTTGTTTCAAACATAACAAACTTATTATCTATAAAATATATTTTTTATCTTGAAAGTATTTATATTATTTTTGACTTAATTACTCCACTTAACCACTTCTGAAGTCTCGATCCTATACTCACTCAATCCAAGAAGAATAGTATGGTCTTTTATTCATCTTCTTAATAAATGTGTATAATTCTAAAACTTGTTACATTCTGAAACCTAGAGAGTAATTGGCTTGAAGAAATTTTAAAAAAACTGCACATATCCTCGAGCAAAATGGTTATTTAGTAGTTTTATTTTTTTTTAAACTCTGATACGTTTAAATCTGTTATTGTTCCTCCATTAATGCTAGAAGCTCCTAATGGTGAGAACTAAAAGCATATACTACTGTTGGGAAGTCTGTTAGTACGAACGGACACTGTTAGTATCTGCACGTGAACTTAATTATTTGCTGCACTAACGACCAAACGACCAGTTTAGCACCAATTATGCAGGAATAATTGCAACCTATAGGGAGACCAGCCATTATAAAAAGGGAAAAAAGGATTTTCCTAGTTTATTTTGAATCCGTCGTAACGCATGGACACCCATCTACCAAACGTGTCTGTTCTTCCTTGTGCTCAGCCGCTTATGAAAACTACTTTCAAAGCTGTTATTTATTGATCAATTAATAGTATATTCACTTTCACATTATGTAAGGCATGGTAACGACACTGAATATACTTCACGTGAAAAATATAATTCTTGAGATTTTCATGCCATCAATGTTCTCGGATTTACGACATTGATTTTAATTAATAGAAGCACTTTGTTCTACTGGGCAAAGACACATGCATATATACTATTCCCTTCATCCCATGAATACTTAATTTTTATCATTCAAAATTTGTTCCACCATGACTTGATTTTTATAGCTTGTTTTCTTTAGTTAATCCATGAGCAATTAATGAGTTCTGGATAACTAAACAATATCATCCCGTCAACATACCTAAAAATTAAAGCTAACATGATTAACGAAGAACACATGTATTATTTCTCCACACTACTAATCTTATCTAAGGGAGTGTTTGGATCCTTGGGCTAAAGTTTAGTCCTTATCACACCGGATGTTCGGATGCTAATTAAAAGGACTAAACATGAGCTAATTATAAAACTAATTGCAGAAGCCTAGGCTAATTCACGAGACGAATCTATTAAGCTTAATTAATCCATTATTAGCATATGTTTACTGTAGCACCACACTGTCAAATCATGAACTAATTAGGTTTAATAGATTCGTCTCACGAATTAGCACTCATTTATGTACTTAGTTTTATAATTAACCTATGTTTAATACTTCTAATTAGCACCTAAATATTTGATGTGACGGAGCTAAATTTTAGTCCACGTGAATCAAACGGACGCTAAGAATTGCTAAAAAACTGTTATTTATAGGACAGAGAAAGTACTTGTGATTTAGTGGGGAACAAATTATGTAATGTCTTAAATTTCTTAGGCATACAAATGCGACCAATCTTTTCATTTCACATCATGCAATTATTATCACAAAATCTCTTAAAAATACAAGAGCATAAACATCAAAATTCCCCTTGATGGTTACGGAGAGCTAGGTCCAGCCTAGGAGCCAGGTATGCGCTCTACGCCATGGAGCTAGCATCCCTAGCGTAGCCAAGCAGGTATAGGCAGGCGTGTGCATGATGCATGATACCCCGTATGGTGACAAGGACAAGCTCACATGAGCCCAACCCAGAAATTCATGGGCTCCACACCTCTCTCCCTCAATCCATCTCAACCCCTTTATAAAGCTAGAAACTACACACAGTACAACCCACTTTTCTATATCTCTTTCTCCAACTCCATACTTACAACTAGCTCCTTTCAAAAGAGGGAGAAAAAATGAAAAGAAAAGAACAACTTCGTAACTAAGTTTCTCGAGAAAAATAGCACGTCCGCTAATTCCCTAGGATATTATGCAGGAGTGATTTTACGGTACTTGAGGAGGTATCAAAAGGTATTAGTAATTTTAGTGTTAATTTTGGTATCTTTTATGACTTAAAACATCGACAGATATCAAAATTTACGTTAAAATTATGGTACCTCCTCAGTTACAGTAAAATTTATCTTAAGCTATGAAAAATCACAATCATCACACGGCCGTACCGTTCTGAAATACACCTCATTCCTGAAAAACAATTGTAAATTATCTTAGGAAAGTATACGCGTGTCGACTTACTGGACGCTGAAATGGATCGTAGTACGGACGGAAAAAGGCATCAAATTGAATAATACGAAGTTCATGAATGGCATGTTGTATTTGCAAACGAGTTAAATTGATTGGAAGAGAAAATGACCCGGATGATATGTATCTGATGACAGAGGCAGTGTAACCAGTAATCACCACCGATCTACATCCAAATGCTCTTTTCTCTCTCTCTCTTCTTCTTGCTGCTGCTACCATAACACCATATCCCGCACAGCTAGACGCGCACAAGACTCAATGCAAACGCTGCAAGCCTGATTCCTCTCTCTTTGCTTCTCTCCCATCTTCGTCTTAGCTTGCTTGCCTGCTTGGTCCAAACACAGCTCGAGATCGATAGGAATTCGATCATTAGAAGAATACAATACATACACGCATACATAGGTAGATCCCCCTCTCTAGTACCCTATAGCTAGCAGCTTCTCAGCAACAGTGACTATCCTCGAACACCTAGCAGAGGAAGATTGAGATCGAAGGAAGAAGAAGCAGCTGGTGGCCAGAAGGAGGAGCAAGAGATACAGCAAAGAATTGAGGAGCTGGTCAGCTGGTGTGGTGAAGTTTCTATATGGAATTCACAACAAGTAGTAGGTTTTCTAAAGAAGAGGAGGATGGGGAGCAAGATGAGGCATCGAGGCGAGAGATCCCTTTCATGACGGCCTCGGCCGCGATGGGCGAAGAAGCGGCGGCATCTGCGCCCGCGTCGTCGTCGTCGTCTCCTGCTGCGGCTTCCGCGTCGGCGTCGGCGTCCGTGGCTTCTGCGTCAGGAAGCAGCCCTCCCTTTCGCTCCGAGGATGGCGCCGGGGCGTCGGGGAGCGGCGGCGGCGCGGAGGCCGTGGAGAAGGAGCACATGTTCGACAAGGTTGTGACGCCGAGCGACGTGGGGAAGCTGAACCGGCTGGTGATCCCGAAGCAGTACGCGGAGAAGTACTTCCCGCTCGACGCGGCCGCCAACGAGAAGGGCCTCCTGCTCAACTTCGAGGACCGCGCGGGGAAGCCATGGCGCTTCCGCTACTCCTACTGGAACAGCAGCCAGAGCTATGTCATGACCAAGGGATGGAGCCGCTTCGTCAAGGAGAAGCGCCTCGACGCCGGGGACACCGTCTCTTTCTCACGCGGCGTCGGCGAGGCCGCGCGCCACCGGCTCTTCATCGACTGGAAGCGCCGCACCGACACCCACGACCCGCTCCGCTTGCCCCGCGGGCTCCCGCTCCCGACGCCGTTAACGTCGCACTACACCCCGTGGGGCCTCGGCGGCGCCGGCGGATTCTTCATGCCGCCCACGCCGCCAGCCACGCTCTACGAGCACCGCCTCCGGCAAGGCGTGGACTTCCGCACCATCAACCCTGCCTCGATGGGGAGGCAGGTCCTCTTTTTCGGCTCGGCCAGGATTCCTCCGCAAACACCACTCCTGGCGCGAGCGCCGTCGCCGCTTCACTACTCACTGCAACCGGGCGGCGATGGTGTAAGGGCGGGCTCGCCGGTGGTTCTCGACTCGGTGCCGGTTATCGAAAGCCCTACGACGGCCACGAAGCGCGTGCGTCTGTTCGGCGTGAACCTTGACAACCCGCATGGCGGCGGCGGCGGTGAGTCGAGCAATCATGGCAATGCATTGTCGTCATTGCAGACACCCGCGTGGATGAGAAGGGATCCTACACTAAGGCTTCTAGAATTGCCTTCCCATGTCGCCGAGTCCTCCGCTGCATCGTCTCCGTCGTCGTCGTGTTCCTCCAAGAGGGACGCGCATTCAGCTTTGGATCTTGATCTGTAGCGACCTAAAGAGAAAAAACAAAGGAAAGTTGCACGATTCTTTCTTCTGTTTGATTTGGTTTGTTCTCTTATATCATCTCACTCTCTCTTGTGATTCCATTATAACCTTAAATTTGATGACAACATTAGGATTTGACAATTTTCTTTTGGCTACCTGAAATTTTCCTGTTGGTTTGAGAAGATATAGAGAATTATTAGGAAACTTCAAAGTTTTCCCCAAATCTGTGTGATGAACTCTCTTCATTTACTTGTTCTATTACATATTTACATTCCATTCCTGATTGATTACTCCTCCTGCACAGTGTTTTGTTAGGATAATCCCATGCATGCACATTTCCTACATATGATAACATCAATCCGCAAATTTTTATACATAATCTGGCAAGGTATGAACATGTCCATGGGACGAACACACAGCCAAAGCTAGCTAGCAGCGTCTCAATCACTTTGCTTTGCATCATATGTGTGATATGCTATTCTATCCTAGATCAAAACCCATCGCATCTCTATCGACGGCATGCTTGGACGGCGCATTAACCGGGCTTCAACAACAAACAACCCCAGAGCAACAAATTGCAGGTCAGATCTCGAAATTCTCTTCCATTCACTGCTGGTCCATAATTTCTGTATTTACGGTGGGTGTCCTGGACATTCCTCTTATTTTTCCATTCTGCCGCCGCCTTTTGCTCGGCCCTGTGCTGTAGCAGCACTGTGCGTGGCTCTCTTCTTCACGTATATATATATATCATGGATGTATATATATTGATACCATCTGTAACCAACGTCATGGTACAGGCTCTAGTATCCAGCTAGTAGTCTACTAGTAGAAGTAGCAGTATATATCCAGTATGGTCTTGATTTTTCCTTTTTTTCGATAATGAAAACCTATCCAGCCTTTACATCAGGATGTGTTTCGCGCCGTCAGGTCTTTGTTTTTTCCTTTGCTTATTTTTCTGTTGCTGATTAACAGGGGACACTAAATTAACGGACGCAGTGGGCCAGATTACGTATAGTTTGGATTATCTGGGCCTAGTTTTTGTGCACAGTATGCAGTCCACGAGATCTTAATAGCCATGGCAGTCTGTAAAGAGGGGGCAATGTTGGCACAATGCAGTGGCACCGGCCATAACTTTTATGTACGTCCGCTAAGAGAATTTAAGGGGAGAGTACTGGCCCTCACTGTTGATGTGGGAGTAGCAACGATGAGTAGGTGTACGCTAGTTGCTTCAGCCTTCAGCGCTGTGTTGCAGCTCGCAGGCTAGCCGCTGCTGCTGCTGCTTCCGTTCTTGGCTGTGCACTTGTGTTGTTGTTTCTTCGGTCTCAGATACTCCCTCTACTCTCTCCTTTTTCTTTTCACTGATAAGTGTAGTGCAGTGTGTAGATAGTTAGGACTGCATGCACGGTGTGGCTGTGTGCAGGGCGTGATGGGAGCAAAAGGAGTCCATGCAGGTACCAGCCTTGGCTGGCTAGATGATTGTCCACAACTAGCAACCTGTGGGAGTAGGTGCATGCATGTTCTTTTTTTTTTTGCATTGGAAGGGTTGGGAACTCAGAGAATAGATGGACTGATGATGCTGAGAAGCCAGCTTGCAAGAAAGTACATTAGCTGGTCCATTGTAAGATGGGAAAGGGGAAAAGGGTTGTGAGAGTTATGGGAAGGTGAAAGGAAAGGGAGGAGGTCTTCTACCTCCTTCGCAAAACAAAAGAGGAGCGGAAGTATATGTAAGTATGCAACTGTCTGCTTATTCTTTCTTCTGCTTTGCTGCAGTTTTACTTTCCAAACTCAGTCCATGCTATGTGTATACCCTCTGGATGGTATCTGCAACTTGATAGCTCATGCATGGTTCTCTCTTAGGGGTGCAGCTAGCTAGCTAGGTTTAGATGCATGCATGCATGCCTTTCAGCCAATCTAGGATGTTTTGGTAGGTTATGAAACATCCGTCTGACCATCTAGGATGAGAGTTTACCGGTCCTAGCTATCTACTGCTATATCAAGCAGAGAATGGAAAAGTCTGGATTCAGTATTATTGTTGAAAAATGTAGCATCTTGTTTGAAAACTTATTCTCTTTTTCTTTATATCAGTTTACATGAAAGTCTGGACCGTATGTAGCTAGTGATGCTCATCTTCTTTCATATACACTCCTTGTTTAGTGTGATTGGATCTATTTTTGTTATGATCTAAACTGATAACAATAGTGAACTAATTAATACTGAGGATGAAAAAGATATCTAATTTGATCCATTATTCCATAAATACGCTCCTGTTACTGCTTAGCTCTCTAGTTATGAAATCAACAAATGTCTCTCCATAATTTAAAAGTGTTGCCAATTTTCTGCAGAACAAGTTTGTCATATTTCCAGCCAGGTTATACTATGGTGTGTGTATATAGGTATAATATATTTTTATTCCATATCTAGTACTTAGTATATATATATATATAGCTTGTATTGTTTGAGTAAAAATATTTCTTACCGCTGCTTATAAATGAGTCCCCATTGATTCTTGCTTCTTTAAATTCAACGTCAATGATGGGTCACATTATTGCCAGTTTTTTCTTTTCATTTTTATTTTCAAACAGATTTGTGTCTAGACATAATTTTCTTTCTCCCTGAGGAATTTATAGTTAGCATATTTCTCGTTGACACAATAATTGCATCATGATTGAGACCAGCATCCAGTTTGCATATATAGCTTGGCTACCAATAGTGAAATGCACTTTCATATGATGGCTAGCTTTATTTGTTCCCATATATATACTTACTAGTGAGTTATCTGGTTAATTATTGTGATTATACAAGTAAACATTATAATTCAATTTTTTTATAGTTTTTCTTATCAATGTAATGTATTATATACTTGCATGATGCCCAGTAGTAGAGCCAAAGCCTACAACATGCACATGGTTAAAAGGGCAAAATATTTTAGATATTATCAATGATAATGATGAGCTGATTATGGTGTTACGATCTAATGCGTATCAAGATATGAGAGCTAGCTAGTGAGATTCCTATAGTGAGGTATGTGCTTTTAATTAGTTATTGAGTACATAGCAAATTACTAGATACTTAGCTATGTATTATTGATCAAGAAAGTACTTAATTAAGGTGAATCACAAGAAAGAAGTTACTTAAATTAATTTAGTCACAAAAAAGAAGGTACTTATAAAAGTCAGCTGCAAAATATTACAACTGTTGATAGTGCCTTTTGTTTATAATAGTCTTATTTGAAATAAATTGATTAACTTTGTACTATGTTCCTAATAAACACATCTAGAAAACAATTTTTTATTGGCAGGATCCTTCTCATGACCTATAACCCTATTTATTTTAGCTTAGAATTATAGTAATCTAGCTTATAGAAAAAAAATGGATTGGGTCAGCTTATTAGATTATTATAATTTATATTCTAGATTATAATAAGCTGGCACAATAAGTTGGTATGTTTGTTTTAACTTATAAAAATAAGCTGGATTACTATAATTTCAAGCTGAAACAAACAAGCCCGTAGTTTGGCCACCAAAGATCTTGCCATTATAATGAAGGGCTAGTAATAACACGGCAATTTTATAAAAAAAAACTCGGAATTTGTAGTGATACACTGAAGTTGTCAGTTTTATCATGTTATTTTTTTGGATAACTCACTAATTACGTCTTTACTAGGGTGTAAACGGGTGTGCTGTTAGTTTTATGTAGAGTTGTCTATTTTTCTATTGAAAGGAACGTATGATAAATTAAATTTAAGAACAAACGATTTGTGATAGAACTGATTGACATGCTACACACAGAACGATGTCATGGATAACATGTAATATTTGATGATCAATGCTGCATGGTTAATCATCGATCCAAACTTTATATGATAGACTATGCATATACATGTATGTGTGTAAGATTTCTTTGGATGACTATTTGACGTGCAACAGAGATATACTAAGTGTGTTATATGTATATTATTTTGAAAATGGCCAATAACAATGTCATAGCGACACATGTAGGAGTGAAATACTGAATATGCACCCTTAGGGAGGCCTAAAATTATCTTTCCCGTTTGAGAAGTGTTTTGGTATGTGAGTTTTTTTAAAGAAATAAGCACAACTGTTATCATCATAGTATTTCCAGAAGGACAGCCCGTTTTTAGTTGGATAATAAGGGCAGTACCGTGCATACAGACAAATCTTTGTGATATACATGCATACTGTAAAAAGATGTACACTATGTTGTCTGCACTCATACATAACTGGTGGAGCATTTTGTTTTGCTTGTATACATGGATAATTTAAACTGCAATATATGTACATACTTAAGCTCACTGATGTGTCCGTTTAATTTCACTTCACAGATCAGCAACATATTTTTTTTCATTTTGGAAACTGCTTGGGAGCGCCTTATAAATAAGGTTGTTTACCAAGCCAGCTCGACTCGGCTCGTTAAGATAACGAGCCACAATGTTGACTTAGCTCAACTCGTTTGCCAGCATTGTGGTTCGTTATCTTAGCGAGTCGAATTGAGCTAGTATTGTGGCTCAGCTCAACTCATTTGCAAGCATTCGCGAATGTCGGGACTATGAAAAAAATAGGGAATGTCGGGACGAAATGAAAAGGATATATATATATACTCCTTCTGCTTTTTAATATTAATTGACAACAATGTAGAGCTTTTATTTCATTTTATTTTTAGGTTAAATATGATACTGTTAGCTTTATTTCTGGTCAGACTTTCATAACATGTAGAGTTCCAAGATTCTGTAAAATCGTTATTGGAAAACTAGTAGTCAAAGCGTGTATAGTCTCTAGTCAACGTACGGAGGGAGAACGGAAAACTTGAGTGCCAAGTGTCGAATTTGACAAAAAAAATTGCAACTAAACGGACGGCGAACTTGCACTGATGCTGTGATGCATATACACAGGCCAGCCTATCGATCCATATATATATATAGCAGCAATATTATATATAAAACGATCATAGTACTATACGTAGCCGTAAAAGATCGAGCAAGCATGTTCTCCCTGACTGACATTTCATGGTCCAGTTAATTACAATCCATAATTAGTTGCATATACACGTACATATATGCATGTGTGAGAGAAAGAGCGATGATGAGCTTATGCATGGCCTGATGACCAGAGATAGTCAGATACTCAGATGCATGCTTTCCTCAGGCTCTGCAACGTCTGGTTTCACTGCGCGGTAATAATGCGGTACGGGCATTCAGCGCGCTGCGTGCGTGCTGCGCCGCGCGCGTATATACGAGTACTTTTCCTGATCTTGGCCTTAATTTGAACTGTGGCAAATGGCAGCAGCTGTAAACTGTGTCTCTCTCTCTCGGTTGCCTGGCCTTCACATGTTCAACCAGCAGCTAGCAGAAATATCTTTAAGCTAGCTGATCCCTGAAACTTTAATTTCTCTGTTTTACAATATATATATCATTGTGTATTCAGGCATAGATCAATGATCATGCTTAATTGAACAGATTCGTATACTTCTCGTGTTATCTTTTGTTCTTTCCCAAACAGACGGTGAATTACGGTTGCCCAAAACTTGATCGATCTGGTGCTAGTTAGATCCATCTGAATTAAGCATGTTACTGACGGTATATATGTATCTTTACTCTGAACTGTGCTTGTTACTGAATGTACTGTGACCCCAGTTGCCATGCATTAGGCACCAATTAATGAAGTTGCTGTTTGTGATTTATTGCGTCTTAAAATTTGGATCTTAATTTCTTTCAATAGATCATCGTCGCGGATCGTATGATATAGTAACAGATATTTACTGGCCCAGGCCGAAAGTTCAGATATGCCATTTCAACGTGTGATCTATGTTCCCTAGTATTAATTTGTGTTTGGAAATTATTGCCCCCCCCCCCCCAGTAAATATTTATATTATCGTTTTTTGAAAGGTATTTGTTAGTATCATTTTTTCTTTAGCTAAGTTAATTGTAAATGTTTCAGGTGGCACGGCTGTAATAAAACTCGTTCCTGGCCTTGTGTCTTTTCAGATGGCCATCTCATGTGTGTACTGTACTGAGCGTAAGATTTTGAGAAAGAGCTTGTTACTGTATGTGTGTACTTCATTCTCATGTGCCAAAGCAACTAAAGAAAAGATACTAATTAAGAATTATAAAAATAATCTGCCTGCAAGTTTCCGTAGAGTTTGGATAGATCCTCTCCGGCCGAGTTGGCTGGGCCATGTGCGACATACATAAACTGACAGTGTGCTGCACATATGAGGAAAGAAACAACGAAGCTGTCAGTTGATGTCAACGACAACTAGTCTTGAGTGCAGGCTTGCGTCTGCAGCTTTCCAGCAGCGCTCCCATCACCAGCTCTTGTGTATTTGCACGCAGAAGCGCAGGCGGATCGGGGCATTCATGCAACGCATACCTGGCTTTTACATGCTTTTGTTCCCATGCTCTCTCATTCATGGACACCAACGCTAGCTGTCGTCGCTGCAGCTCTCTGCGTGCAGCTGGTAAGCAGGTCTTGGGTTGATAAATACTCCAGTACTGTATGTACGTTATTGCTCAGACTTCAGAGATCATGAGTATCTAGCTAGCTTATTGCTCGCTAGCTAGCTGCGTACGTTGTATGTTGCCACACTGAAAGGGGATCAGATCGACTTAGAGTAAAAGAAAGTGGAAATGTTTACTGCATGCTGAATTCGATAATCGTTACTACTTCAATTAGAGGTAAAGTTCAGGATCACTGGTAGATCTGAGCGAGATGTATACATATGCCTTGCGTGTACAGTGGTAGCACGCACGCTGTGGCTGAAGTAATCAACCAGCCAATCATGATCCGCACGAACTTGCGCGGCATATATATGATTACATCGACACGTACCGGAGCAGCAATGCAGAATCAAGCGCAGAAGCATCTAGCCACATCGATCGTGCGCGCACGAACGATGCAGATCGAGATGGCGCCGTATGATTGCGCATCCCCGTCACGCGCGTGGCTGCTACCTCGAAAAGACGGGAAAAAAACCGAGAAAAAGGGAGGCTGGGAAACGACGCCGCCACGCTCCAAACCTACCGCGGCATGGTGCGGCCGTTAGCCGGAGCGGGAGGAGGAAGGAGGAGGGCCCATTCCCGGCCGGTGAAAAAGCAGGCCTGGTTCGGCCCACCCGTGGAGCCCACCGTGCGTCAGAGCTCAGAACTCACAACGAGCTTGCGGTCTCGCACGCTTCCGTCCTGTGTGCGTGCAGCGACGACCGTGTTACTGTTAGGCAGGTAAGTAATAAGTCGGTCACCAGGCAGGAAGCGATGGAGAGAGAGGTGAAATACTGGCCATGTTTGTCGTGGCGGGCCACCGCCCTGGCGTGCATTGCTCGCTCGCTCGCCATGCGTGAGCGAGTGACGACACACCACCACACGGGATGCAGGCGACGTCGCCCCCCATGCGACGCGTGCAATGGCTAGGTGAGCAGCATGCTTTGCTTGCTACGCGCCTACGCGCTGGCCGGAGCTGCTGGCTACAGGCTACAGAACCTTTGAACTTTGCATTTGGATGGTTCCGGGGGGCAGAGAGGGCCCGGCCGGCCACGGGCAGGACGATGCCGCAGGCTTTGCATGCCGCGCGCGCCGATGCGGGGTCTCACGGTACAGTCACTGGTAACTGGTAAGCCACCCGGCCGCCCGGTACACCACCACCAATGGCAGCGCCGCGGCCGCGCGCGCGGTTAATTTTAGCGTTTCCTGCCTTGCCTGCCAGTTTTTACGACACCTGCAGGCAATCTGGATCAGCGCGGCATGCTCTGGCGATAACTGAAGTAAAACCCTTGGATTTCTTGGTTTCTTTCGTTGATTAATCTGGGTTCAGAAAGTCAGGACTCGTTGAACCCTATAATCTTACTAGTGGTTAACATTGACTTAGTTTTTTAAAACCTTTTTAATAGAGTAGTTATCATTTTAATAGAGGAGACTCTTCGGGACAAGAAGAGGCTCGATTTGATCGGTGGGGATTGGGGAAAGGAAAGGAGGAACGGGTTGGAATTTACAGTGCATCCCACTAAAATTTGATTTCAGATTATCCAACTGTAGTCTACCGATCCCACTAAAATCCAACAGTATGAAACGGTTGGTGAGACCCATTTCACAGTAAATCAAAAGTGAAGCTTCACAGCAGTGGTTTCGCACCATCGAATCCTCTACGATATCGGCCACCAATCGATTGAGCCGGTTCTTAAATCCACATCGACACAATTTGTTTGATGTGCACGTAGGCATATGAAAGATGGGCCCGATGGCCCATTACATATATGGGCTATTTTCCTGTGAAAATAAAGTTGGGTCTACCCATTCTTCCCAAAGCCTAATTATCGCACCGATCCAATAAAAGTAGGGTTTTTATTACTCCGCTCGCGCGCCGCCTCTGCTTCGCCCAGCCCGCCGCCCCGCCGTGCCTGGAGCCCTGGATATCGTCGGCGCGGCAGAACGCACTGCAACCGCCTGTCGCTCGCGAAGGCTTGGGGAGGAAGCAGGGTAAGGCGGCATGGATTCCTTCTCGTCGCCGTCGATGCCGTCTTCTGGTTCTCCCGGCAACACGGAGGCCCTCATGGACCAGATCAAGGCGCAGCTCGCCCAGGCCTACGCCCAGGAGTTTCTCGAGGTGAAGTCTCTCCCCCAAATCGTTTATTCTCTTGTAGTTCGTCTGTCAACGCTAATTTCTATGTATGGTTAGCTCGCTAACTACTGGTTTACATGGTTCTTCATTTCGCCAATCCCATGTTTGTTCGTGGGAAGCTAATATTTTGGGTGGGACTAACTTCACAGATGTTTACTAATTGTGCTTTTGCAAGGTAAAAAGGATTTTAATGTTAGTACTGAGCACCAGCAGATTCAACAGGCTTAATATTAGGTTCATCAGTGTGATTTGAGCTTCTACCGAAGCCCCCTTCCGGATTGGAGGGCAAGCCAGTTTAAGCATGCTGGCATAGGATGGTTTCTTCTTTCTGGTTTCTGCATCCTAGGTGTATGATTAAATCAATGCTCAATCCCATTGCTGTCCTAAGTCCTAATGTGGTTCGTTTTTAGCC
>KE371822.1:1905-21599 GCA_000418225.1 Zizania latifolia | reverse complement strand
AGTATATTTCTCCTGCTCACCATCTGTTTGATGAAATGCTTCAAAGAATTTTCACTGCAGCCTATGTGTTTGATTTAATGCCTACATACACTTGATTTTGGACTGCATGGTATGTGTTTGATGAAATGTATATGTGACCACGTTGTAATGAATATCAAGTGTTTATGATTGGGAGGATCCGGAACGCGTTGTGAGTGTTTGATGAAATGCCACTGTGTTCACTCATCAAGTGTTCGATCTTTTGCATTTGAGTGTTTCGGGCGTATCTTTTTCTATAAAATGCTTGTCACACTTATTGGTGCATTTTGGTAGATCGATTTACACTTGTCTCTACGTGCGGCGTTTCTTTTTAGTGTTTACTTTTTCCGAGGGTTGTATCACCTTGTTTTGAAAGTGGACTATTTTAGCACAGTCGTG
The DNA here is from genome assembly GCA_000418225.1 of Zizania latifolia. Lineage (NCBI taxonomy): Eukaryota > Viridiplantae > Streptophyta > Magnoliopsida > Poales > Poaceae > Zizania > Zizania latifolia. The sequence goes on along the minus strand of KE371822.1, from coordinate 21,182 downwards.
CACTGAGCTTTATCGAGGTCACTTGCAAGCGTGATACCGGAGTTTGAGGAGGTTTGGTTCTTTTGGGGTTTTTGACTGTGGAGGTTGTGTTTCGACTTGCCTGGTGTGACTATTGTGGCACAGTCTTGTGCATAATCTTATTGAGTCACTTGCAAGTCTGACACTTGAGTTTAAGGAAGTTTTTCCTGAAGTTTTAGTATCAACTTGCCGGGTGTGACTTTTACTTGTTCAGTTTTGGACGGAATCTCATCGAGTCAATTGCAAGACCGATACTCAAGTTTTAGGAGTTTGTTTTATCCACTGTATTTTGTTTTGCGCCCATTCACCCCCTCCTCTGGTCGCTAGTTTCGATCCTACAATCGTTCATTTTCATTGACAACTTGCTAGGCCCGGACCCCCTCAGGTCGATGTGAAACATCGCGCATCTAGCTCAAATGGTTGTGCCCCTATGAAGCAGCTCTGGGTTTGGCATTAGCAACCGCGTGAGCGAAAAAGAGCTGGCGTTAGCGTCCTCTCAGCGCCCGATAGCTTGCTAAGACCCTCGGGGGCTTGAGTCCTAAGCCTCAACTTTGATAAAGTCCTAACAGTCCCAAAAACCCGTGATGCCTAATATCGGGTTGGTGCGTAAGTGGCATTAGTTCCTCGCGTCTAAGACTATATGGCTATACCGGAGGCTCGAGGTCTTGTCTCAGACGCAGAAAGTACTTAATAAAATCCAAAGTCCACAAGATCCTCGAGGGCTTATACGTTCTAACATCGGTAAGCGTGTATGTAGCCTAACGGCCCCACACTGAGCACTATATGGTCTAAGTTCCTTAGGATAAAAACGAAGGGTGATAGCAGTGGCCCCCTCTAGGGCCAAGAGCCAAGAGCCAAGAGCCAAGAGCCAGCCCGAGGGCTACTACCGCCACACGAAGGGTGCCTGCATTCGCCCTGAGCTCAGGATCGTTGGCCGCCATCAGGGAGTGGGGCAGCGTGATAGCAGTGGCCCCCTCTAGGGGATCAGTGACCCCCGCCTCAAGCATCACGACTTGCGCGGCATCAACTTCGGTCGCTGTTCTCTCAGCCGAGGGATCGACGGCTTCCTCGACGGCCAACCCTTCCATCGAAGGATTGACGGCCGCCACCTCCAACACCACGGAGGTGTCTCCGTCGGTCAGAGCCAGAGCCGGCGCCGCATCAAAGCCCATGGCGCATCTATGACAGTAGGGGCCATGACACTGTCCTCAGCTGCCGTAGCTCCTGACGCCTCAGCCACCATGGTCATGGCCAGCAATGGTTGCTCCACCGATGGTCCTAGCAAGAGCTCGACCCCAATCACCCTACGAATCATAATAATCAGGAATCAACTAAGGGACAAAAGTAACAACACGATTACAAGCACAAGACTTACGTCGACTCGATGCGGTAGGCCCTGATGATCTAGTGCTTTGGTGGCCTCATCGGGAGTGGACGAGGAGAGGCCAACGCCGTGTCGGAGATCGTGGCATCCCTCTCCTCCTTAGGCTCCTCTGTGTGGAGGATCAACCGCCACCTCCCAAGCGTTGGGGCCCTATCCTTCCTGACCTCGATGGGCTTCGAGCGTTTGCTCTGCCCACCTAACTCCTTCTCCTTTCGCTTCAGAAGCAGAAGGGGTGACCTAGAGCCACCTCGAGGTGGCAAGCGGCGGGGCGGGTCGACACCCCTAGGGTGTTCAGGGAGCAGCGGCTATGAGAAGTACGCTGCATGACCCTGCGGCTAGGGCGCGTCACACTGTGTGGGTGGTCAGGCATCAGCACGAGTACAAACAAAAAGGATAAATAAGAAATATCAAAAACTAAATGTCAAGAACTCACCCGCGGCCGAGGGTTCGAGACGCAGTACGTCGTGAACCCATTCACGAGATCAGTCGGGAAGCAAGGCTTCCTAGTGAAGAAGGAGGTGAGGTACCTTGTGACCTCAGCCCGAGGCATCCACTCAGGTGTCGGAGCATTTGGGTCAAATAGCCTGAACATCTCATAGGCCGCCTTCGCCTAGAGCTGCAGCGGGAACACACACCGCAATAGAAAGCAGGCGACGGCCCTGATCCCGGTCAGCCTGTTCTCCCGGAGGGCCTTCACCAGCGTGACCAGTTCCTAGACCTGGTCCTCCTCGGACGAAAGAGCCTGGTCACTCTAGCTCGTCGAGGCCTCCGACTTCCAGGTGATCTCAGCTTCGATGGCCGGCGGGTGGTTCGTTCCGTAGAATCACTCCACCCTCCACTCCTTATTCGAGGTGGTGATCGGCATCTTCAGGTATTCTCCTGACTTGCTAGTACAGAAATGGAGCGAGACGCTGCTGATTGCCTTAGGCCCGGATGTCTGGTGGAGGACAAAATAGTACCGGAAGAGGTTCCAGTGTAGATCCACTCCTAGGTACGCTTCACACAAGTGCATGAAGACGATGATGTGAAGGATAGAGTTGGGGGTAAGATGGTTAAGGGCAATCCCGTAGTGGTGCAGGAGGCCCTGGAGAAAGGGGTGCACCGGTAAGCCAAGCCCACGCTCAAGGAAAGACTTGAAGAGGAAGACCTCGTGGGTGTCCGACATCAGGAATTCCTCATCCTTTGCCGCACTCCACCATGACACCGCCCACTCTGGGAGAAGTCTAGCCCCCTCCAGCTCACGCAGCTTGCCTCTGGACATCACTGATCTCTCCCACTCCACCATCGGTGGTGGCGGCGAGCCCTCAGAAGCCATCGGTTTCAATTGAAAAAGACGGCGAGCCTTGCGGTATCAAATTACATAGCCATAGTTGTGACCTGGTTGGAGAGGAGCCAACAGGATTGGATGAAGAAGAAGGAAACAAAGGTGAACGGTTACAGAATACAAGGATTCAAACTGGCAGCATGCAGCTAAACAGTGAGTAAAATAGCTTAAATAGCCCTGGAACCATCGCCCCGACATGTGACGCATTCACCGTAATTAAACGTCCCCTCAATCATCATGCTTGTTACGACCGAGGCGATCTGGCGGTTCCGCTTCCCTATTCGCCAACTGCGTCCACGTGTGGCCCTGTTAGAGGCGGAATGTCCCCTCTGTCCCTTCAAACTGCCGCACATTAATTACGGGCTGAGGAGACTGAAAAGCAACTTTTTTGGCGCACTAGCGAAATCCGTGACGTTTGGGCTCATATGTGTCTGTGGGTCCCACGCCTAGGGGCTCGAGCGCTTGAGGGATCAATAGCGCTCGAGGACTCCCACGCTTGAGGACTCCCATGTCCAGGGGCTCACACACCTAAAGACTTGTGCGCTCGAGGACTCCCACGCCCGGGGGCTCACGCGCCCGAGACCTCGCGTGCTCAGGGGCTCAAGCATTCGATGACTCATGCGCTCGAGGGTTCCCATGCCTAGGGGTTTAAGCGCTTGAGGACCCGCATGATCTAGGAGCCAAGCCCTGAGGATTCAAAATCAACCATGCTCGAAGACCACGACGGTCTACTTCAGCAGCAGTCTTTTCCCAACTAGGCCTCAACGCCAATAATTTCAGAAAACAAGATCAACAACAAAGTTTTGAAGAGGTCTTTCCGAAGGATTTATCAAGGGATAGAAGTTCCAGAAGGCTTTCTTTGCAAATTATTTTTTGACCCTCGAGCTAAATGTTCTATTTACCTCGAGGCTCGAGGGCTACACCATGTGGGTGCACCTACACGGTGCACCTCACACAAAAGAAGAAAATCAAAGCTTTTTCAAGACCATCAGAATTTAGCAAAAGTGTCAAGGTTCAGATTAAAGAAGAGCTCCTCTCAGCTTGTTTAGTCAAAAAATTTCAATCAAGCTAAGAAGAGCTCGGAGGGTGCTATTGGGGATGTAACCCCTAGGTATCTCACAATTGGGCTTATTAGTCAAGACCAAGAATAGGCCAAGTCTAGAATTGCCATTTGGTATGGCCCATGGAAAGGGGTTCGGCTCCGATAAGGAAGGTTGAGTCCTTATCGGCTAACTGGACTCCTTATATAGTATGAAGAGATTTATTTGTACTAGGATCCATGTAATTAGGAAATTAGCACCTGAGTTCGTTAGACAATCTTAGATCGACTCGGGATAGAGTCCTAGGTTATTGGGCTCACCTCCTGAGTATATAAAGGAGACGAGACACCCCCCAGAGACATCTATCATCTACACATCAGATCATCTAGTCATCTAGAATCATCATATTTTTCTTGCTTTCGATGCCTTAAGCCTCTATAGCTTAATTGTGTCGTATTGTAAGCTCATCCACCATATTATACACTAAACACTAGACGTAGGGTTATTATCCTCTGGGAGACCCGAACCAGTATAAACTTTGGCTCTTGTATTCTAGAGTCGACCATCGGGTTCAAAGGTGCTGCGCTTCCCTTATACACATCTAATCACCACCTCGGGTACTCCCTTGGGTGGACTGCTCGGTGATTTACCGACACGTATGTTTTTATATAATAAGACTACAACTGCTTACCTGTTTGTTCATCGTGAGTATCTCACAAACATGTACAACTTGAACAAATGACTTTCTCGTCTTCTACTTGATGAGGCACAAAACATTTAGATTAGAGGAGGGATCCTTTTGTATGTCTCATCCCTCCTTGTACGGACTGTCCGTTGTGCCACTATCGTACTAGTGCTAACTAGATACTACAAAACAACATAGCATCTATGGAAGAAGGTACTTTTTTGCCCTAACGTTGAGAGGGAATTAGATTTTAGACAGATTGAAAGATGTGTGGATTCATTGAGTGAGTAGATACAGAGAATCCATTTTGGGATGGTTGGTAGTTCTTTCCTAGTGAAACAAGAGTTGAATACTTTTAGAGAAAAGGGGAGTATGAATGTCGTGCTCAGGTCGAACAAGGCAACCAGAGAAATAATCTAGTCAGAATCCCTCCATAGCTCGAGTGACCCAATTGCTGATGTGGAGACTATTGCCAGGTGATAACTTCTATGATAGGGTGTAATCTCGAAAGACGATATTTATTTGTCTTAATATCGATGATGACACGGTAGTAAGATCCTACCATTCTACAGATTACATTAAAGGCTCGACACATCTATGCAACTAAACTAATGCTCTTAACAATTTATTTCATCAAGACAATATGAGAATATATGGTTTACATTATGGATTCACATGATTAGGTTACCGAACGAAGGGAGTTGTAAGGCAGGACAAGACATTAGCTGAGTACATGCAAAGAAAAAAAGAACACCGTATCAAGCTGGAGTGTATACTAGCTTAAACTGGAGAATCAGTCCGGTAGGATCCCAAAGTGGATGGAACTCCCCAAGTGCGGATATGGCGATCGGTGCTAACAAACAATGTCCTTCGGAGGAGAGACCAGGGAAAGAAGATACTTCGCCTACCCCAACATAGATAATAACTTCATGGTATGTCTATAAACTATCATACAATAATTTTATCGTTGTTAAGTTATACCAATATTCTCCTATCTCCTTGATGATAGAAAAATCAAAGAAGGTGTGCCTTCTCCCGAAGGATAGACATGACGACTCCAACCTACAAAGATGGAAGGGTAACATAGGTGGAAATTGCAGCAGAGTACAAGGTCAAGGGTGGTCAAGAGGGCCATTATTAATGTTGATAGGATCCCTATCGACAGGTTCTAAAATTGTAATTTCTTCAAAGGTTGATTTATTATTATTATTTCAAATAATAATTGCAACACCCGGCTCAGCATATTTTGAGCTAGGCATTGAGGTTGTTTGGAACGAGAAAATTTAGGTGCTGATGTATGTGGCATGCCTCCTTTTTTATTATTCATCAGATTCACAATCACCAAAAAATTGTAAGTTGGTTTAGATAGTTTTAGTTTTTATGAACTAAACATGTCTCGGATTAAACACCAAAGTTTGAGTAGTATGCGATTGTTTTCAAAACATGACAAACCTGGTGGTCTAACCAAATAAGCGGATCCAACGCTCGAGTTGCGTGGTAGTCCATGGGCAAAGATAGGGATAGGGTGACTAGGGTTTGAGCCTCATCCATAGCTCCTTATTTTTATTGTATTTTCATCAAATTGATATGATAATATTTAAAAGGTGGAACAATTTTCTTTGCCTTTGCTTCATGGTTCCAAAATAGTGATGCAATATCTCCATTTCTCTTCATAACTAAATGTGAATCAATTTTGATTTAATTTATATCATTGTATATAGTGCATAATACATATCTGCTCATGCACTAAAATTAAAAATCATGGACAACTGACAAATCATACTCCTTAGTTCTTACCCAAATCACAAATTAGTGGAGTCAACAGCTGGGATAAACCACAAATCATTGTAGCCAGTGTCCAGCAGCTGGCTAGACCACCACGCGCAAGATCTAGCCTCCACTCTCTAGGCGCTAGGTGCCTAGGCAGTGCTGGCAGTGAGGGCTTGAGGCAGGGGCACACTAGTGGGGCTGTGGGGTAGAGGCGCTCTATGCTAGCAGGCACACAGGTCGCAATTTCATAGGGTCTAGGGAAGGCTAGATCTGGCAGTGGCGGGGTGGTGGCCGACAAGGGATGGGCACCGCCTCGCCGCCTCATAGGGCAGACTAGTTTGGCTGATCTAGCAATGGTGGGGCGGTGACCTGCAAGAGCTAGGCGATGCGACCGGGGATGGGTGCCGATCCCTAGCGACAGCGGGCAGTGGGTGCAGCTGGTGGCCTGGAGCACTGCGTGAGTTGGGCAAGAGGAGTTGGCATAGTACTCAGCTTAGCTACGTCCGTTCAATCAGGTTCCTCTCTTCCTCATCTGCAGCTCACGCATGGGCCAAACAAAATTGACTCCATGGTGGGTTTTATTGGGCCATTTTTGGTGGTAGTCTTAAGCCTACCTAGACTACCCCTAGCTATGCCCCTAGATGACCCATCTATCCATGGGATGACACCAAGGTTGCTGCAAAACAAACCGTCAAGTAATCAATTACATTTTTTATCACCATCTGTAATATATTTCTGCATATACATTTAATCCCACATATAACCCACCGATTCTGCTACTAACTGAAAACCTGATGTCTCTAATAACACTATTCTTTTCGTTGCATATTATAAATTGTTTGTCTTTTTTAGTAAAAACTTTATAATTTTGATCAATTTTATAGAAAAAATATAATAACAACTACAATATTAAATTAGTTTAATTAAATTCAACATAAAATATGTCTTAATAGTATATTTATTTAATATTATAAATGCCAATATTTTTTAAACTTGACTAAAATTAAAGAATTTTAAGTAAAAATCAAAATAATATAAAATGAAAGGAGTTGCCATGAATATATTCATAGATAATATACCTCAAATCATCGCACTTAACTAAAGAACAGTTTGCTCTAAACTTATCAATTCCATTTCGGTACCAACCGGAATGGCTAGTATGTACCATTCCGTCACTCAAACTGGTATATATTAAATTACGTACCGTTTCAACTTTAATACTAGCCATTTCGGTCAATACCGGTCTTATATCGGCCCATACCGATCATTTCAGTCAATACCGGTTATTCCGATCAAAATTATATTTTGAATTTTTTAGATATGTATTATATATTACTTATATTAAGTTATATACTATATTTGAGATATCAACATATTCAAATATATCATATTTAATCATATTAATATATATTTGTATTATTTTATGGGTACCAAAATATTTTATTTCAAGAGCTACGCTAAATGGAATTAACAAGCTTTTGTTTGCTCCCAAACCGGAGTATTTGCATCACTTTCCGTCTAACCGAGGAGACAAATAGAGCATAGGGGACGAGAGAATCAGAGATATGTACTGGGGTCACCCCGAGTCACCGTCCCACCCCGCCTCTTTCGACCGTCCAATCCAAATCCAACGTCAGCAATCTCCCCATCAGCCCTAAATCCCCATTTCCTCCCCTGATTCCCGCACGCGCGGACGCGCCCACCCCGCTTTCCCCACCTCCCTGTCCCGCGGAGGCGGAGCAGCAAGCTTGAGGGTAGGGCTCCAAGCGCAATGGCGGAGCAGTCCCAGGCGGAGGGCGGCGCGAGCCCCAAGTCGGAGGCTCTCATGGAGAAGATCGCTGACAAGCTCCACATCGGCGGCGGCGGCGGCTCGTCGTCCGACTCCGACAACGACGAGCGCCCGCGCCCCTCGGCGCCGCCGGCCCCCGCCGAGGTCACCGAGTCCTTCGCCGACTCCGTCGCCGAGGCTAAGGCCAAGGTGTTCCGCCTATTCGGACGCGAGAGGCCGATACACAACGTCCTCGGCGGAGGCAAACGTATGGCTCTACTGAGGATCTCTAATCGATGCTCTTTCTTAAAGTCGATTTGCTTCGAAATTATTAGAGGCTTTAGAGCAGGTCGGGATGTGCTGGATCTGGACGGGTTTAGAGTGTTGGTTTTCGGGCTAGATCTGGTAGGTCACCTTTTGGTAACGGGTGTAGGGTTTTAGACTTTTATTGGAGTATCTTTGAGCGATACCTAATATAACTCTTTTTTCTATTATTAGAAATTTTAGTCTAAAATACCTTTTCAATAACTTTTCTATTTGACTCCTAATTTTTTGAGATCCCTAACATCTTTCTTTCATCTTTCCTACTTATGGGGAATGGCTATCATTGTCTATCCGCCTTGGTTCCACCCGTCAATGATATAAAAGATAGAAATAAAAGGAAAAATAAAAAGTTTGACAAGTAAGATTCACTTATCGGTGATATAAGAGTAAAATATAGGAAATATGATATCAGAAGTCTGCTAGCGAGTAAGAAGATTTACAGATTGAATTTTATTAGAACTTTCTATATAATAATATTGGAAGTGAATTTTTAGGCATCTCTTGGAGATGCTCTTAGGTTGGCTTTTGGTGTTTTAGATCTGTGGGTACTTGACTAGCCGAAACGATTGCTGATTGATGTGGCCATCACCGTGTTGGTAAATAGTATGTGTTTGGAGGTGTTGAAATCTATGTTTTCATTATGCATCTTTCTTCTTCATTACATAATCGAATGTAGATAACACAATCATGTTAAATAAACAAAACTATGGTGTATGGTCTAATCAGACCTAAAAAGCACGTGGATCACCTCACTCTAGTGAATCACAAAGGATTCTTCTACAGTGTTATAAACGGCGGCTCTAGGCGGCGCCTAGGTGGGAAAAGGGCGCTAGTCGGTAGCCCAGTGCCGCGATTCGGGGATCGGCGGCAGGCTCGGCGGTCAACCGTAGCGCCCAGGCGGTTGGGCGCAGGGCGCGGCGCTGCCGAGCCATCTGGGAAGTGGCGTCAGATTGGATAAGTGATGAGGCAGAGAGCGAGAGGAGAGAATTAGAGTGGGAGGCAACAAATGGGACGAAAGGCAAAGAGCTAGGGTTATCGGTGATGTTGCTCACCGCTAGATCCACCGCTTGCCACCTCATGAGTTGTTTGGTCATCCCTATTGGCCTAGTGTGCCGCGCCACTGCCCTCTATCGCCGTGCCACCGCTCTTTGCCGCTGTGTCACCTCCCTCTACCACTGCGCTAACACCCTCTCGCCACGCTGGCGTGTGCCCACCGTGGCACTCCCTTGGTCCCTCCCTGCGCTAGATGGCTGCAGCAGGTCTAGCACTCTAGCCGACAGCCGTCCAGGTCTGCTGTTGGAAATAATCAGCAATTAGCCCATGTCATGAATAAGGCTTTCCATATAGTGTTGATTTCTATGTATAGTCGATCAGCTCTTGCCGCATATAGGCTTTCCTTGTATCATTTATTTTCCATGTAGCTGATCAGCTCTTGCCATGTATAAGCTTTCCATGCAAGCTGATTGATAGCTAGTTGCCTAGATTAGCACCTAACCATGCATGGCTGATGTATACCTATTTATACTGAATGGAACTTTGCCTCTGCGTAGCGTTCCTCTCATCTCACTCTATCTGCTTCACAATTACATCTGCCCCCTCCTCCACTTGGTTAGTGATTTACAGACTACAGTCAAGGTAGACAGCCTCCCTGCATCTCGGTTACTCAGTTCAAGACTTCAAGCAACAAGCAGGTATCATGTATTCATATTTGTCACTTGTCACTTGTTTAGAATGTTGGAATTTCACAGGTCAAAAATGATTTCTCAAAAATTGGTCTGTTCCAAATGATAATACATTAATACATGGCACTATTCTTTATGTTGGTGTGTTGAAACTTTGCTAAAACATGTGTTTATCGCTGTTTTTGGTTAAACAGATATAGTCTTCATATTCAAAACATTGCTGACTTGGGCTGAATCCTAGGCGCCCCTAAGTGCTAGGCGCTAGCCTCTAGGCAACACCCGACTAACGCCTACCGCCTTCTTGAACACTGTTCTTCTATGCTTCATACGCTGTTGATGAACGCAATGTTTGTTTATGATTATTAATTCTTCTATTCTCTTGCCTTCAAAACAATCACCTTTGCTCTCCATTAGGGTGCCATTTTTTGTGGTTGAGGTGCCGTTTGCATTGTGAGTTCATGTTATATAGCTTGATTATCTGCCATTCATCCTGCCATATTAATTTCAGTTCTCTATTTGCAGCCGCTGATGTGTTCCTATGGAGGAATAGAAACATCTCTGCTGGTGTACTAGGTGGTGCCACTGCGATTTGGGTCCTTTTTGAATTGCTTGGCTACCATCTTTTGACTTTTGTTTGCCATGGGCTCATATTCTCTGTGGGTCTTCTCTTTCTCTGGTCTAATGCCTCGTCATTTATCAACAAGTAAGATTATTTTCATCAAAGTGTCACGACTTGTACATGTTTTGCAAAATGCAACCATGTCACATGGTTAGGTAATTACATAAAAAAGGCCTCTGAACTGTACCCTTTCAGGTCTCCCCTACGGATCCAAGAGGTGATTATTCCTGAAGATTTGATTGTCAACATTGCACTATCTACACGTTATGAGATCAACAGAGCCTTTGCAAATCTTCGTCAGATTGCACTTGGCCGGGACATGAAGAAGTTCCTTATTGTATGTCTGTGATGCTGTTGTCTACATTTGATAATTGTTCCCACTGCAAACTGAATTTCTCTGATTTATCCTGCGCTTTTAGGTGATCGCTGGCCTTTGGTTGCTTTCGTTCCTTGGGAGTTGCTGCAACTTCTTGACCTTGGTTTATATTGGTAAGTGATTTTGGTTACTTTGTAGAGAATTATTCTTTAGCGCCTCTTGTGGCTAGACTTGGCTAATGGTGGATCTTTGCTTTTTATGCCAAACAGTGTTTGTGGTGCTGCACACAGTCCCAATTCTTTACGAGAAGTATGAAGATCAGATTGACTCCTATGGTGAGAAGGGATGGGTTGAGATTAAGAAGCAGTATGCCGTGTTTGATGCTAAGGTTCTGAGTAAAGTACCAAGGGGTCCCTTGAAAGACAAGAAGCACTAGACAGAGGTGATACAATGCCCCTATCAGTGGGCAACGGTAGTGGTTGGGTTGTGGTTCTTGAGATGCATCGTGACTGCCCTTGTGGTATGAGCACCACTGTCACCTATTGCCTTGTGTTGTGTATGGCCCTTTGTTGTCTAATCTTTATGAGATTTGCCAGGTAGCTTGCCCTACAGCAGTAAGCAGGTGCAGCCAATGTTTTGCTTCATCGCTGTTTGATTTTTTGATCCGTAAGATGTGTGTGCCTATTGTTAATGCGATATTGTTTTGCTACTTAAATTGCTGCAGTTCGGAGTTTGGTGGTATTTATGAACCAATGTTTAGACTATGTCGTGTGCTTATTGTTAATGTGATATTGTTTTGCTGCTTAGGGTGTGTTTGGTAGAGATCTAGGTTTTCAGAGAAATGTTTTAGATTTAGATTATGCGTAGAAACGTTTCTCAAATCGCTCGCAGAAATTGTTTGGTTGGTTATTTGGATCTAGATTCTGAAAAGAGAAGAAAATGGTGATATTGACTAATATGCCATTAGACATAAACATATGATTAAAATACATGTAGATTGTATGATTCAAATTGGCTAATATAATCATGTTCAAAATACAACCAAATTGTATGTATCAAATTAGCTAATACAACCATAATTAAAATACAACCAAATTGAGCTATGCTCTAGATTGCATGATCACTTAGAAATGTAAAGTAGACTGATCTTGGTTACAGTGTTATCTCAAAAGGGTAGAATGAGCAGATCACTTAAACAAGTCTTATGTGCAGAATAAATGAGTAACAACTAAACTTTTTAATAATACATCATCAGTGTACTCCGTGTACTCGGCAATTGAGCATTGAGTCAAACATCAGTAAAAATATGGGATACACTAATATTCTATCTGAGTTAGAAATCAGTAACAATCTCTGGATAACACTGACATTCTATCTACCACTGGCAACTGTAAGTATTGTAAGAACTGAAGTCTTAGACCCTAAATTAAATCACAAATTCTATAAAAAAATCCAGCACCGATCCTTCTTCAGGATAGAAACCACAAAACTCTCCTTTGTTCATGCAACAACCTGATGAACCTCTGATCTATCACACCTTTTATGTGGAACACCATTTCTAGGCAGTCATTGGACTTGTGCGCCTTTGATTCTGGTCCAAGTCTTGCAAGGAAGTCGGTTGCCATATTTTCGTCTCTAAGGACGTGATGGAATTTCAACCAGAAAAACTTTCCTTCTAATTTCCGTACATCCCTATAGTAGACGTCTATCTTCTCGCTTGTACAAGATCAATTTTTATTCATTTGGCTGATGGCCAATTTGGAATCTCTATAGACCACGAGGTGCTCGACTCTGATAGGAATGGCAATGTGTAGACCGTGGAGGAGTGCTTTATACTCAGCTGTATTGTTAGAGGCCTTGAAGAGAAGTTAAAGGACATACTTCAATTGTTCACCTTTGGGGGAGAAAAGGAGCACTCTAGCTCCAACGCTGTCGATATTTAATGAGTCATCTTGACCCAATATTCCTTGATTTCTCAACTCGAGGGTAGCTAGATCTCTGTCCACTTGATGATGAAGTCGGTGAGTGGCTGGGACATGATAGCGGTCCGTGATCTGAACAACTCCATGGTGTATTCTCCAATCTTGACCGCCCACTTCACAATCCAACCAGTGGCATCACAGTTATGGAGTATATCACCTAGAGAGAACTCCGTGACAACCATGATCTTATGTGCCTAGTGCTTAAGCTTGCAAGCAGTGAACGGCACGGCGTAGAGGAGCTTCTAGACCTACAGATACCATGCCTTAGATGGACCCAAGACTTTAGATATGGAATACATCGGTCACTGGATCGGGTAGTGTTGACGTAAAAATCACAGGTTTTCCTACATCTTCATACTCAAAGGTCTGGGAGTGTCTGCTTAGCTCCAGTACATGTCCTAAATAACCTAGAGGTGTCAGTAGGCATGTCAGTTAATTTGACCCTGTAATTAACAAGGAAACCAACGTGAGATGTCCTAACACTATCGGCGATAGCCTACCGGCATCGGCAATGATAGCACATACGAAAATCATGATGCATCAGTAAAAAATAAAAGTAGGACAATAAACCCTACCAATCGGTTTCGATAATACAAATCCTTACGGTTCGAACTAAACCGATACAGTGTAAAGATAGGTTGTTAAGATCATAATGAATATAATAAATCTGATTGACAGAGAAATAGATAATTCATCGGCTAAAACCCCGACGAGCGTCGTTTTAACACACCGAGCCAGATCATCCCGTATGTAACCCTGTCAACGCCATGGATCGAACCTAATCGAGGCAGCGTGCTGTTGTCGATCGACATACGATCTAATTTAACTCGATAAGTTAAACCGCCATGATTGGCAAACACAGAGATCCAATCTATAAAACACAGTAAGAGAATGTGAATCAATATATTTAACCGATAACTAGCAAACCTAGTCTATCTGATCACAGTATCGGACTCAACCGAGAAAGCCATGAACATATGAATCAGTTTATCAACATGCTATCTCCGTCGAAGTTAGAGATCGGACTCAACCGATGCAGCCATAACTCAGGCGAAGAATCGCTCTAATGCTACGTACCTAAAGTTGGCGATGCGTCGAAGGGTTTGATTGACTGAGTTGTGTATACTTGTTACATTGACCCCAGGCTTACATATTTATAGCCGGGTTGACACGCCATGCGCAGCCTGTCTCAGCCTGTTAAAACCTCCATCGGTGGCCCATCGGCTCTTTATTGCCTGGGTCACCTAGTCAATGGTGTGCTGGTCCAAATTCTGATGTCAACACATGCCCCCTGAGTTCAAAATATGAAATGTCGCGTTTCGAAATCTCCCTCGAGAACTGCATCGTTGGCTTGCTAAGTATAAATCTTCCCCGATACACCTCCTTCTTCAAGCTCGGTCATTATCATCATATGCCAGCTCACCTTTTCTCTTCTTCTTTCACTTCTCGCCATGGCGTCCAATGTCCCGAGTTCTCCACCGAGCAAGAGGGCCAAGCTAAACGATCATGACGCCTCTGATGATCATGATCCAGTAAGTCTCTTCTGATCATTCTATCCTCGTTTGCTAATTTTCTTGCTTCATCTGTTTTGAACTTTTCACGTATTTCATCTTCATCCTCGGGTTCCAGACTTCAACCATTCCGATTCCACATTCGTCAGACCTTTTACCTTCTAATAATTTAAGTATCCCAACATGGTCGGCCAGTGGCAATGGCGACCATGACCTGAATCACCTTAACTTCTACCTCAGCGATGACAATAATTCTAGCGATTCCCTGTTGGCTGTGATCTTGTTGGTTGCGTTTGTTGGTCTCTGAATTTTTATCGGCTCACCCTATTCTTCTATAGGAATCTCAAGCATCGGATAGGCTTTCCCTCCTCGAGATTCCGTGCCGAGGGACCTATCGGTTTTGCTTCACCATCTTCAGTGCCCGATCGGTGTCTTCTTTCAAGACATTGAGGTAGCACGATCCCATCTTCAGAATGTGATCAATTGGCTTCCACAAGACCTAGCCGATATCCTCCTGTGGGTGTACTCTCACGAGCATCAATCGGCCTACCTCACTGCATACGCCAATCTCGCCGATCGTGGAATGCAACGGGTTCACCAGTAGAGGTTCAAGTCAGTCGATGCGAGGGTACGAGAGGCCGACCATCACCTTCAAGTCCTGCTCAAGCTTCCTACCAAAGACCAAGCATATCTCGATCAGCTAAAAGTAGAGGAAGATCACTTTCTTCGAGAAATACGCGTCTGGACCGATCAACTGAATCGACTCCGCACCTGTATGGCAAATCGGCAGCAGTTCTTACAAGACCTACCAATTAAGATCTCCTTCAAGAAAGCTGAGATAATCAACTTGACCGAGGAGCGGGCTTAGAAGCAGCAACTCCTTCGACCGATTGTCGACAGTGACGAGGATGCGACCAACACCATTGTGTCCTTTGAGAGGACTCAAGCCGATGCCGTCCTTAGTTTACAACGCTTTTTGTCCACGCAGTAATCTGCCATCGGCTTCTGTAATGCCCTTCCCTTATGAATAATGAAATTCCTATTGAAAAACCTGTATCTTGGTGAATTTGTCTTGCTGGTGATAATTGTCTCCCATTTCTCTGCCAATGAGCCTTTGTGCAAGGATTTGGACTATTTGGTCGAATGTATCCTCTGATTGGCCTTTCGACTCATGTTCATCAGCTCCGAGCAGGCACGATGCCCCACTAGTCGGCTTAACAAAACTCAAAAAATTTGGAGGTTTTACCTTGACCTTTGAATGTTGAACTGGAGGAATTTCAGATCAATCGGCTCATGTTCATCGGCTATGAAGAAGCGCGATGCCTTCCTGAGTTAATTCAACCAAGCTCCAGAAATTTTGAAAAGTTCACATTCTATCTTTTGTTTGTTGAACCTGGCAAACTCCTAGTTCATCGGTTCATGCTCATCGGGTTCGAACAGGCGCGATGTCCCCGAGTCGGCCGTTTATTGACGAATTTTGATCGTCTCTCATAAATAAGCGTGTGTCGGTTGGAGTGCCTCTGTAACGACGCATTGTATGCCCTCCGAGTTCGAGACGTGGGTGGGACGTTTTGAACTCTGCCTAGAATATCGCAATCGTCGAATCATCTTAATGTTGTATTTGAGGATCCAACCATTGTGATTCTCTCCCCTATAAAGTCTAACGCCTTCTCCTTCCTTTGCACGCTTCCTGCCTCTCTTCCCTTTGAAATACTCTCCGGTTTTTCCGCCGTCGCTGGTCAAGCCTCACCGCTGTTCTTGCCTTTCTGTCGCTGCTTCATCCCGTCAACCATGGCCTCCTCATCGGTCGTCCCTGAAGTACTTTCCTTCTTCTATTTTGATCTATATTTTGTTCCTTTCTTCTGAACATTCTCTTTACCCCTCTTTTACCCTTCTTTGTAGAACTTGAAAAACTATATTTTAATCCCCTATGCTAAATACTCCGATCGTTTCTTTCTTGGTCCTTACAGGGAAGAAGACCCGTCGTATTTGATTAATACCAAGACCAACAGGATTCCATTCAAACAATCTGGCATGCAGCACAAAGATCGGTCTTTGGCATTTTGCTCTTGGGTCAACCCTATTCATGGGTGCTGAGATTGGTATGTGAGGGTCGTGTTGGCAAAGAGCGCAGACTGGCAGCTGAGCAAAATCGACCACTGTATTGGACTCACCATGACCGAGACTGAGCGGAACGATGCAATGCTTGTTGCCGCCTGCTATTTCTGGCTGGACACCATCAATACTTTCATGTTTGCTCATGGGCTGATGTCTCTAACCCTTCTTGATGTCTTGATGTTGACTGATCTTAATGTCGCGGACCCCTTGTGCGAGGTTGATTTCAGAGAGAAGCCGACGCATTATCTTGAGGTCAAAAAACCAGGTGGCTGGACCAACAACATGGCCACTTACAATCAGAAGACTGGCTCCGTTGAGGAGAAGGAACATGTCACTTTTCTAAACATGTGGTTAGAGTGATTTGTTTTCTGTGGCACTACCCTCGGCCCTACTAAGAATTGGCAAAACCTGGCTGAGCGCCTTACCCAGAATGAGCAGCTACCGCTGGGACGATTACTGCTGGGATCTTATCATCTTCTGCATCTTGTCTCGCAATATCTTTGGGCTGGTATGCCCGTTGCAAACGTCGACGGCCCTTGGTGATTTATCCAATTATGGCTCAACCTGTATACCACCAGGATGACGGAACGCTATGATCTACTTGGCTGCTAGATCGTCGATGTCTTCAATGAAGAAGATGGCCATACTCGCCGATGTGCCTCACTTGGTGAAGCCGTGGCTACTTTTGCTGGGGATGATTTGAAGCTGGATCTCTTTGCTAGATGGTTCATCATCTTCTATTGTGGCCTCCCTAACGATGACATTATTTGATTTCCTTATGTAGAGGCTGCTGATTTCCCCTGTCCTGGCTAATTCTGGTTCGCTTCCATCGGCTTTGATGACTACACCAATGAAGTATACTAGGCCATCGTCTCCTCCTTCGTCCTGCCAGTTGGTTTCTCCGGTGGCCAGGTGAAGCCCTCTTATGAGTTCTATCATCTGAATGTTTGTGCGCGCTAACTTGGCCTGAGCCAATTGCCGATGAGACTTTTCTACATCGGCAAAGTGGAGTTTTGAGGGACTCTATCTCTGTCTGACTATGAGTTCCTGATTAACCTGCCTTCTGCTATCCCCTTCGGTGATCTACGGAGTTGGTCACCCAGTTCATCCCAGAGCCAGTCATTTGTTCACTCCTGGGATGAGCTGATACTTTATCTGTTTTCTCGGGGTGTTTCTTCTTACTGCATCTTTATTAATCCTGATTCTGGTGAGACCACAGTCGAGGTATGTTCTTTTTTTTGCTTTTGCCCCTTAACATTTCTGGCAGTCCCACCTGTAACTTCTTTTTGCTCCGTACTTAGGATCAAGACGTGGCAGCGCCTGTCGTCAGTAACAGCAATAGGCTGATTGTGTATATGGCATCGTCGTTGACCCTAAATTTGGGAGTAGGCATGCCGATGCCGTTGGATGTTGGTGGTACTAGCCTTACGGCATCCCGGACCTCGGGCCCCGTTCGCCAGAAGCGTCCTACTGCGCCGGCGATAGTCAAGATTCTGGCCAGGAAGAAGAAGAAAGCCCCTACGCTCCTCCTCTAGTTCATCTGGCCAATTTTACTCATTCTACTTCTATAAGAATCTTCTTCACGTCACTGCACCCCTTCCTCTAAATCTTGTGTTTTTATTGTGTTGTTCGTTTTTTCAGTCTGAAGTAGCCGATCTATCGGGTACTCCTTTTGCCATCCCTGAAGCATCGGTACCCTTGGCTAAGACGGCATCCCCTCCACAGGTCCATCATGACCCTCCTGCCGTTCTGCCAGTTGCGGATCTAGCAATGGCTCCTTCTGATCCTATCGTTGCTAGGGGTCAAGAGCTGATGTCTGATTTAGCGGTCGTTGAAACGAATCCACCACTGTCGATGATCCTGTTCCTTCGGCTATCTTTGATCCGGCTGTTGCAGCCGATCTTCCTGAGGTATGATGGTGCTCTTTTCATCAGCATTGTCTTTTGCTACATTTCCTTTCCTTATCTTCCCAACGCCTGACTGCAGTCTTTCACCAATTGTAGGACCGAAACTAGCGACCAGAAGGGGGGGGGTTGAATGGGCGCAAAAATAAAATGCAGCGGAATCAAAACCAATTCTGAAAACAGTAAGCTTAAACCGGAAGTTCCAGGTTTTACCGGAAGTTCCGGAATAGAAACAGAATAGTCAAATCGGAAGATCCGGTTGTTAACGGAAGTTCCGGTCACCGGAAGTTCCGATAGTTATCGGAAGTTCTGGCTCAATTAAATCTGGAACCAGTAGGGTCAAATAAGAAGTTCCGGGTATTACCGAAAGTTCCAGTCCACGGGAAATTTTCTCAAACTCTCCAAAAGAGATTACCCAACATAGAAACAAGTGTCAACCAAAATGCATCCATAAGTGCAGCAAGCGTTCTATGGAAAGAGACACGCCCAAAGCACTTATGCACAAACAATCAAACACTTGGTGTGCATGAACATGGACAACTCAAAAAACCATACCATGCGAGGACACACAAGCAAAATCTCAAACACTCAACATGCACAAGTACATACACAAGTATTGGAGGAGCAGAGCATGAGTTAGTTTCTCTTTAAGCGTGTTAAAAGCTTGTTCTTGCGCTGGGCCCCATATGAAAGAAGCTCCCTTCTTTGTCAGCTCGTTGAGTAGGGCAGCAATCGTGCTGAAATCCTTCACAAACCGCCGATAGAACCCTGCAAGTCCATGGAAGCTTCTTACTTGTGTGACGGTTTGGGGAATCGGCCAGCTCTTAATGGC
>ASSH01051900.1:0-21652 GCA_000418225.1 Zizania latifolia | reverse complement strand
GCCGGCCTCTCAATCCCGCCTTCCTTCTTTCTGCATCTCTGCATACATGCTTGTGCCGCCCGCTTAAGCGACTGTTTGCTTCAGATCGGAGATTATTATAAAATAAAATAAAGTGATTTTAAATTTTGTTTTTAATTTACTTAACGTAGGATTTTTAAAGCTAAATTTGATCAAATAAAAAAATCTGGAGCCAGGTCAAATCATAATCAGATCTGAATTCTGCAATCTGTAATAAACCGCATGCATCAGTGCATATCATACATACACACACACACATTTCTGTTATAGTTCACTAAAATTTGAAACTATGTGTTAATTTTGTAATCTCAGAATAAACTATGTAATTTTACTACTAATTTCAAATTCAGAATTAGTGGAGTAAACAAAGAGATTTGACGAACTAATTGCATAGAGTTAAAATTCTGATATCTGAAAACGGAACAGCAAAAACAGATGGTACTACATGTTTTAATGAAATTAATTTATGGGCATCGCGCACCAGGGTGTACATTTGTGTGTCTTTCTTTGGCAGTTAACGTAGATGACAGAATTAAGCTACCTTAAAAGCTAGCCAGGTCTTCAGGTTTTGAAGACTAATTAAACTAATAAATTGTAGCAATATTAATTGTTATTAATTGCAGTCATGTAATCTGGAAGTCCCTGCTCTTGCAGGTTAATCCTAGGAAAATTTTGCCATTGTTCTACCGATTTGAATGGAGAATCACATACAAATTGACACATACAAATTGACATATACAAATACACACACACATATATATATATGCATTTGTCCCAAAACAAGAACTTTTATCACTCCCTCCGTTCTAAAATATTTGACATATGATTTTTGACATGGTTTTAATGTATAACTTTGACCATTAATTTCATTTAATATGTATCATCAACAATTATAAAATTAACATCATGTGAGAGCACTTTTAAATATAAAATATTTGATAATTTAGTACTCAAAATAAACAGTTTGATTATTTGACACTTATGAAAATGATATATAAGACTATCTAAGTCTATAATTGTGAGCTTAGATAGCAAATAATCAAAGCCACATATTTTGAATATCAAATCATCAAATCTTTCTTTAAATATAAATCTAACTATATAACATATACTTTTTCTATTTTTGCTTAATTATTATTTAAAAGTTATTTATATTAACTTTTCTAGAAAAGTGGACGTTTTATATGTTAGGAAGAAGGGAGTTATTAATATTTATGTTACGTCTTTACATCAGAGGAAACGCATAAATGTGCCCTAACAAAGAACAGAATCACCACCACACAGTATTACATCATTTTAATTAGCATAATAGCACCCCTCTGGATAAATAACTTGATGGTACAACCAGTGATTTTGCATGTTCAAACCCAACACATATACACTGCTGAAACACATCAAATTGAGGCTGAAACAGCTCGTGTTAATTTGCTACTGATGGAGGATATGATCATCCCTTGCTGTTTCGCAGGAGAAGCTTCGTGTTGCACTCTTTGTGCAGAAAGCTGCACTTCAGTTTATCGATGGTACAGCAACCGGTCCTCACAAAACATTGATTTCATTCGTTTTTGGCTCGAAATCCATGTAACAATGGCAACAATGGCCGTATCCTCAGCTGCCCGGAGGACGGAGCAGCACACGTACCCGTTGCCGGAGATCGCCCGGCGGTGCGGCTACTCCATCAGCGCCGAGGAGCTCGCCACCATCGTGCGCCGCCACGACTCCAAAGGCCTGAGGCTCCACAGTGGCGTCGAGGGCATCGCCAGGAAGGTGTCCGTCTCCCTCACCGACGGCGTCAAGTCCGACGACACCGGCGTCCGGGAGGAGGTCTACGGCGCCAACCATTACACCGAGAAGCCCTCGAGAACCTTTTGGATGTACCTGTGGGACGCCAGCCAGGACATGACGCTCATGCTCCTCGCCTTCTGCGCCGTCATCTCCGTCGCCATCGGACTCGCCACCGAGGGGTGGCCGAGCGGCATGTACGACGGCGTCGGTATCATGCTCACCATCTTCCTCGTGATCATGATCACCGCGGCCAGCGACTACAAGCAGTCGCTGCAGTTCCGGGACCTCGACAAGGAGAAGAAGAAGATAGACGTGCAGGTCACCCGCGACGGCTACCGGCAGAAGGTGTCCATCTACGATATTGTCGTCGGCGACATCGTTCATCTGTCCATCGGTGACCAGGTGCCGGCCGATGGCTTGTTCATTGACGGCTACTCGTTTGTCGTCGACGAGTCGAGCCTCTCCGGCGAGAGCGAGCCGGTGCACGTGTCGACCGCGAACCGTTTCTTGCTTGGCGGGACCAAAGTGCAAGACGGCTCGGCGCGGATGCTGGCGACGGCGGTCGGCATGCGGACGGAATGGGGAAACCTGATGGAGACGCTGAGCCAGGGCGGCGAGGACGAGACGCCGCTGCAGGTCAAGCTCAACGGCGTGGCCACCATCATCGGCAAGATCGGGCTGGCGTTCGCGGTGCTAACGTTCGCCGTGCTCATGGCGAGGTTCCTGCTGGGCAAGGCGAACGCGCCCGGAGGGCTGCTGCGGTGGAGGATGGAAGATGCGCTCTCGGTGCTCAACTTCTTCGCTGTCGCGGTCACCATCATCGTCGTGGCCGTGCCGGAGGGGCTGCCGCTCGCCGTCACCCTCAGCCTGGCATTCGCCATGAAGAAACTCATGCAGGAGCGCGCGCTCGTGCGGCACCTCTCGGCATGCGAGACAATGGGGTCCGCGAGCTGCATCTGCACCGACAAGACCGGCACGCTCACCACGAACCACATGGTCGTCGAGAAGGTCTGGGCGTCCGGCGCCGCGCAGACAGTAAGCACCGCGAAGGGCTTCGACCAGCTTGCCACGTCGGTGTCCGCAACATTCTCCAAGGTGCTCCTCGAGGGCGTCTTCCATTGCTCCGGCTCGGAGGTCGTCCGTGCAAAGGATGGCAAGACCACTGTCATGGGCACGCCCACCGAGACAGCTATCCTTGAGTTCGGGCTCGCGGTGGAGAAGCGCACCAACATCGAGCACGCCGGCGCCCAGAAGCTCAAGGTGGAACCATTCAATTCGGTGAAGAAGACGATGGCAGTGGTCGTCGCGTCCCCGAACGCCGCCGGCCGCCCCCGCGTATTCCTCAAGGGCGCCTCCGAGGTCGTCCTACGCCAGTGCAGCCTCGTCCTCGACGGCAGCGGGAACGTCGAGAAACTCACAGAAGCAAAGGCGAAGCGGGTGTCGAGCGCCATCGACGCGTTCGCGTGCGAGGCGCTGCGCACGCTCTGCCTCGCGTACCAGGACGTCGACGGTGGCAGCGACATCCCCAGCGACGGGTACACGCTCATCGCCGTGTTCGGCATCAAGGACCCTCTCCGGCCTGGCGTGAGGGAAGCCGTGAAGACGTGCCACGCCGCCGGCATCAATGTCCGGATGGTCACCGGCGACAACATCAACACGGCGAAGGCGATAGCGAGGGAGTGCGGCATCCTGACGGACGACGGCATCGCCATCGAGGGACCCGAGTTCCGGCAGAAGGACCCTGACGAGATGAGGGAGCTCATACCCAAAATCCAGGCACGTAGCTTCTTCTTGCTCCTCTCATCTGAATAATTTACTGATCTGAATACTGCTTGGTGTTGCTGCAGGTGATGGCCCGGTCACTGCCGTTGGACAAGCACACGCTGGTGACCAACCTGAGGACCATGTTCGACGAGGTCGTGGCGGTGACCGGAGACGGCACCAATGACGCGCCGGCGCTGCACGAGGCTGACATCGGCCTCGCCATGGGCATTGCTGGAACAGAGGTTCGTACGCACTGCCTTTCCTTCCATGCCCTAGGTGGCACATGACATGACTTGCTCCATTTTTGGGTTAATTCAGGTTGCCAAGGAGAATGCTGATGTGATCATCATGGACGACAACTTCTCGACCATCATCAACGTGGCCAAATGGGGCCGCTCGGTCTACATCAACATTCAGAAGTTCGTGCAGTTCCAGCTCACGGTCAATGTGGTCGCCCTAATGGTGAACTTCATCTCTGCGTCCTTCACAGGTGCAAACAAACTCTCATCTTAAAGAAGTTTTTCCATGTAACTGTCATGTTCATGTTTATGGATTCCCCGGTTCTTGTCATTGTAACTGACCATTCTGTAACTGCAGGAAGCGCGCCGCTGACGATTGTGCAATTGCTATGGGTGAACCTGATCATGGACACCCTCGGCGCGCTGGCGCTGGCGACGGAGCCACCCAACGACGCGATGATGCAGAGGCCGCCGGTCGGCCGCGGAGACAACTTCATCACCAAGGTCATGTGGAGGAACATCATCGGCCAGAGCATCTACCAGCTGGTCGTGCTCGGCATCCTCCTCTTGAGAGGGAAGAACCTCCTACAGATGGATGACGACCAGCTCAACACCTTCGTGTTCAACACCTTTGTGTTTTGCCAGGTACACGTACTTACCAATACAGATTGCTCAGTTCAGTTCACTTCAGTCTCGAGTTGTTCTTGGTATCTTACACTTTGTGCTGATTGGTGGCAGGTTTTCAACGAGGTGAACAGCAGGGAGATGGAGAAGATCAATGTTTTCAGTGGCATTTTCGGCAGCTGGATCTTCTCGGCGGTCGCCGGCGCCACCGCCGCGTTCCAGGTGATCATCGTGGAGCTCCTGGGGACGTTTGCCGGCACGGTGCATCTGAGCGGGAGGCTGTGGCTCGCCAGCGTGGTGATTGGGTCGGTCAGCTTGGTGATTGGCGCCATCTTGAAGTGCATCCCGGTTGATTCGAGCAGTGGCCCATCTGATCGTCGTGATGGATACCAGCCGATCCCTACGGGCCCGAATGCAGTTTGATTTTGCCAGCATTTTCATCATTGTTTTCTTCAGAACGAAAGATATCCACTTTCCACACAAGTTTTGTAGTTTAAGTCCTCTCAATAGCAGCTATGGTCATCGCCTTCCTTTTACTCAGATTTGGTAGTGACATCAGATGTCATTGTTTTGGCTCAAGGGTAGAATTTAGGCAAAAATTGCACCACAAGGGTCAGTACTTCGCCAAAAAAATTATTCCAGGTTCTGCACCATTAATTATTTTGTTGATTTGAGCTTCTCAACTACTGTTTTGTACAATCAAGTTCTTTCGTCACCTCCCCTAACATAAGGTTTGCAGGTATGTTAGATTATCTGTTAGATAAGAAATGATACATTCTCTATCTATATTTGACATCGAACGTTGAAAAATAATCTCATTTGGCCGTGGACATCCTACCTGGCTCCAACAAATGTTTGTTTGATTGCAACTATGCCTGCCAGGCGATCCAACTCAAACTACGACACCACATCACCACAAGTCCACAAGTCAAAAGTGACCTGAGAAATGCCTACCACAGTAGCTCACATGTTTCGACTTGTGTAAGGCTAATCTAACTAGTGTCAATAGCTATCATCTCAGAATTTCAACGAGTCACCCGCAATGACAGCTCTAAACGGGTCACCGTGCTAATGACACCCTCATTTCTCCCACAAGAACATGATGTGTGCCAACAGAAACCCATGCCAAGAAGAGGCTGCAGTGATAAATACTTGCAAGTGTTTGCAAAATTGCAAGGAAACACATAACTAAAGAAATATATGAATGTACAAAAAAGCGGTCTGTTGCATGGCACCTAACCTACCCAGACTTGCGGACACTTCACGCGGTTTTATTATGAAAAAGGCGATACCTGCATTATAGAAACCACCAGTTGGGAGTTAAGATGCATCAGGCGTGGCTAATGTTCATTCCATTGGAAATCATAACGCTGCAGTACGATGACAAAGCGCATTACCTTTCGAATTCTAGCTTCTGCGTGACAATACCATTCAGCACAAGCTCTGATTCAAACACTTCCAAACCTGGAAGGGTGCAACAACATTGAACCATGGTTGCGATAAATGAAGCACTGGGACTTTAGGGACAGAAAAAAGGGCGTAGTACATTGTACACACCATTCTTAATGAATGGCACACAGATGCTGTAGTCTTCTTCACAGGAGATTACAAAGGCTCCTACGAAACTTTTGTTCTTCATCTTAGACATTGCGATTCTCTCCAACAGCTGGCAAACCAACAAAATGTAATAGTCGTGAAAGCAATTTAAGAAATGGAAATTATGTATCCAAGTATGTCAACACAGCATAAATGAATGCAATAGAGGGTATACTACCAAAGGGGATCACTACCAAAAGAAAATGTATATTGATATGAAAAGAGGTATATAACCAAATGCATACCTTGCCATGAGCAGCCACTACTAAACTTTTCAAAAGCTCCTTTCCAGGTTTAGCATTTGGTGTGATTAACACTCTTCTGCCCTGGAATGGTTTTTTAGAAAATTCAGTAAATGTTAAGGTAACATAAAATTTTCATATTTTGATATAAACATATATTAAAGAAACTAAAAACTCTTGGCATCAAGATAATATTTGTCAACTGCAAGTGTTTGTTTTCCCATTTTGATTATAAACTAAAGTAGTGACCTCTAACAGTGGATTCTTGAAGGCTCGGCTTAGTGAGAGAGGCATGCTGAAGCCTAGTTCCTTTTCCTTCTTTATATCCCTCAGAATGTATCTTTTCTCATCAATGAAACAACTTGCTTCCCTGCAGCACTCAAGCCATGCTGGTGTGACTACAGGTATGCCCATAGCTATTGCCTCTAGCATGTTCTTTGTACGAGCAAACTTTTCAGCAACAAAGTGTGTAGCCTCTGAAATAGCTGTTGCCACCGATAATCCAAAATGTGTCAAAATCTGCCAATGACCAAATAGAGTTTAAACAGTGAGAATTATCAAGAGGCCTTTAATTACAGTATGTAGTATGTGCAACTGACGAAATGGATACCTTTGTTTGACTGTTGAAGGTTTCCTTGTCCATGCTTTGGCTAAATAGTACACGGACTGTGGACATGTGCCTCCTTGGCCTGCTTGATAGCAATATTGGAAATTCTTCTTTTCTAAAAAGGCTGGCAAGCTCTCTAGAACCCGGTGATTTCAGGGCTCTCTTCTGTGTCTTGTTCGATGTACATATTCTAGCTTTCTGACATGTGTTATTTAGTTCTCTCAGTGGTACACTCTGCATCAAACTAGAGTCATGACCCTTCTTCTCAGGTATTAACTGGTTTTCAAGCCCTACACTTAAAGTTTCTTTAAACGGGTTGGAATATGAACTAGCTGCTGATGCTTCATGATAAGCTAAAGAGGAGTTTTGCCTCATTCTCATGGCACCTGCGGTATCTGGATCAGATATGCCTACTGTTTTAGCTGTTGAAAGCTGCTTCACTTTTGTAGTTTTGGCTCTAAGTGCGGTAGACTTGCTAGCTTCAATGAACTCAATTTTTGAGCTTCCTGAGGTAAACATATATGTCCTCCTCCTTTTAGGGTGGATTAAAGCATCTTTACCTAGTGAAAGAGGAATTTTTGAGTCATCCGCACCAGATCCCATGATGACTTCTGATACCTCATGATCAATGGTTCTTTTTACAATCCCACTGACGATGTTTCCTTTTGCTTTCCTTGCCATCTGTTTAGGATCCTTCCTGGTTTTTGACGTACTGGGACGCTTTGTCAAAGAGATTGAACTTTCACCATTTTCCTTTACTGTGTCATCTACCTTGATATGCTTGTATTGTGTTGCCACTCCTCCTGATCTCTGACGTAAGTAGGTTACCTTTCTCTTTTGAATTGGTGAATGTACTGCACATGTCTTATCCACTTTGGTTCCTTTTGTCATATCTACTATAGTAGAACTTTCAGGATCATTCTCCCTGACATCATAGCTGTCAGTTGAAGCATTGAGCAACGCTTCCATGGCTTCAGCTGCCATCTGAGTGTTTGGCCCAATATCATATTCTTGATATAAATCATCAGCACCATTAAATGGTTTCTTCAGACAAGTAATATCTGAGTCCTCATCAATACGTTCTAGTATGGTACAAGCCCGTGTACCTGATCCATAGCCACCACATCTCTGGGAATCCACATGTTTTACTTGATTATTAGCATGATATCCTGCATTTTCCAGGGAAGAGATGCTGGTTGCACAATCATCAACAGTGGGGATATCAGCCCAGTCAAAAATTTCTGCCGTTTTGAGTGGGAAGGTGCACTCAGCCCTTTTGGCCAGGCATTGAGCTACTTTTGAGCCTAAAGTAGAAGCTGACTTTGCCCTTGTTATCTGGTCGGTGCTTATTTTCTGATAAGTTTCTATATCATCTTCTACTAGCAGCCTATCCACAATATCAATAGCATTGGCTTGTGATCCATCACTAGGCTCCTGCGAATCAAGGTAATCTAACCTTGCACGTCTTCTTGCAGAAGTCATTGTGTACATGCCGTAATGCTGTATAGCTGAAATAGACAGAAAACACATATTATGAACATATAAAGTAGCTGTGAATGGTGTTAACAACATGAAGTGGATCATGACTTAAATGTTGAATAGACAAAACTTGAAACCGAGAGCTGAAATCTTATCATACTGAACTTTGAGGTGTGAATACTACAATCAAACTGTGTATATGAATAATAATATGATAGGAACACATTTTAAGATGCTACAGTTTCTGAATCCAAATATGCGCACGAAACTGTATGATCGTAATTAAGGAAATTAATCTTCACCTCACCGTTAAATCCATCTCCCTCCAAATGATCCATCAGATTACTACTAGCATGGAGTGGCAGCAATTAATCTATGAAGGGGATTTGATCACAGATTGATCATTTGCCGTGCCTCTGAACGCAAACTGTATCGTGAACGAAGGAGCGTACGATCTAAACACAAATGGACGCGGCGATTCGAGAATGATCGAATCGAACAGGCTTGCCGCCGATCGGCTCCTGCAACTCTACACAGTTGAGCGCGCAACCGCACCAAAAACAGCAAACCGCTCTCCAAAAACCACAAACTCAAACTTAGGTTTCTCGGGTAGGGTGAGAAAACGCGCGATTTGGTGGTACAAAAGGCGCGATTGAAAACTAACACGGTAATCATATTAAGGGATTAGGGATGAAAAATACCTGAGAAAGTGATCTCAGCTACGAGAATCTACCTTCGTTTTGAGATGATGAAGGGTTAGAGAGAGTTTTTAGGGCTCCGCTCCTTCGCTTCGCCGCTGATCCGCCATGAACCGATTGGGGACACAGGTGAGTGCGGTGCAGTGGACAGAGAAACTAGCGAGACGGGGAAGAAAAGCGCGAGTTCCAAGCCGCCGGCGCTGAGGAGGGAAGTGTGCGGGAAACACCGCGCCCTTTTTTCTTTGGAGCTCCGCGCCTCATTTTGGGAGGAGAGAAATTTTGGTGAATTATTTTGGAGCGAATTTTACACAGGCGCTATAGCTGTTTTTCCTGTAACACGTGTCACTGTTTCAAATTCGAAATGAAGTGGTATCTCTCCTACTTGATTATCTATTTATTCACTACTATCATGATATCATCAAAATTTGCTATGTATTTTTTCTGAAACAAGCGAAGCCATTTATAACGCAACAAAATTTGAAAAATCGACATGTTTGAAGTGGAGCGTCAGAGGCAAATTTTAAGAACTTATGTGCTACTGTATATTGCATAGTAATTTAATATTTCCTCCGTTTCTGTTATAAATGGTTTGAAATCAAATTTATCTAACTTTGAACAAGTTTAAAGAAAAATATATTAACATCTTACAATATCTAATAAAACATATTTTACAATGGAGTTAATGAAACTAATTTGATGTAATAGTTGTTAATAATTTTTTATAAAATTAGAAAAAATTTAATTTATAAAAAAGT
Source organism: Zizania latifolia (assembly GCA_000418225.1). NCBI lineage: Eukaryota > Viridiplantae > Streptophyta > Magnoliopsida > Poales > Poaceae > Zizania > Zizania latifolia. The sequence goes on along the minus strand of ASSH01051900.1, from coordinate 11,845 downwards.
CAAATTATAACATGTAACGGATAGAGTATGCATTAGTATAGAAAAAACTAAATTTATGCAGTGCCATGGTACACGGCTTACTGTAATACTCCTACTTTCCAAGAAAAGGTAACGAACTTCGCCAATAGTGGTAGGCAGACTTGCAACATATTTTTTCTTGATGTCAATCCATTACTCGCTAAGCAAAAGATGAACACCATCTAGTTCTTCATAAAGAACAGACATCTTCTAATTCTCCTAACACAATGGATCATGGACAGCTCATAAACACAAGTGAACATCAAAGAAATGGAAATTAGATAAATGACAGAAAAGGGAGCATTCCCTATCTTTTAATACAACCCCCAGTTGTCTTGGATTCTAAATGGCCACTCACCATTAGCAAAACCCTTCAATTATGTCCTTCTGTGTCCATGGGGGCAATAGGTATGTTGGTGGAATTAGAAGCTAATAAAATATCAATTGCTACTCATTGCGTTTAGCCACAAACAGTTTGCTCATATCTTCAGTGACAACGTTGCTCCTGTGAAAGAACCACCAAAAGAACAAATTTATTCAGGGACCGCAGATACGTGATGTTGAAGAACTTTTTCAGCATAAATGCATAATTGGGAGAGCACGCCTATTTGCCATAATCTACTCAAATCATTTGATTCCAAACATTTTGAGGAAAGCACCTAAACTAGTAATTTGACCACATACCATACTATCTTTCTTAAGTAACTAAAAAATATAAGACTAACCTTCCACTAAGCTGTGGTGGAACTAATGTGTTCCCAGCAGCAATCCTGGCACCTCGATATTGTGCCGATTGAACCCTTGGAAATTTACTGTGTGGGTCTTGAAAAGCAGATCCATTTGATTCTCTTTTCCTTGACGTACTGTCTACCATAGCAGTAGATACTCTAGAGGGAAGAGAAGGGGAAGAAAAAAGATCAGCAACATCTGGAAGGACTAGTGATGGTGTGGGCAGGGAGATATTACTTGAACTGGTGGAAGAAATATTCCTGGAGAGAAACACAGAAATGCAAGAAGTTAATAACTATTTGATATCACAACAAAATCTAGAAAGTAATAGGGTGGCTAGTACTTTACAGATTTTTTTTGAAAAAATGATAGCTAAGCGTCTAAGCGTCCATATAACACTTCAGGTCATGCAAGTGCAACCAAAGAGAAGCCTAGTTCAGACAACAAGATGATTGAGGCCAATGAAATATAAGAAAATTCAAAGTTATCCAGCTTCATCACATGTAATGGCCAATAAGTTGCTGACAGACTTTTTAGTGAGTAAAGTACAAGTGCATAAATGGCATGGTATACAACATGCCTAAATCAAACCTGCTAGGTCAAATTTAGAAAACTATGCATGCACAGAAATGTTCTTGCGTATAACCCATTAGTGCCTTAGTGCGACGAATAGAGGCATGAGGAAACCATCAGAAGATGAACCGCAAACCTTGCAGAGATTTTTGGTGCTATAGGTCAGTAATGAATTCTGTAATTACATGCTAAAGTACAAGAGAAGTATAACAGTTAAGTATGCACAGTCATTAACGAATAAATTGTCCCACATGTGATGCACATTCCCCATAATATAGCTATTAGTGGTCCACGTTTGCACTTATATATGCTTGCCCGCAATCATTAGTAAGCATTATAAACACTATAAAGACAAGCGTACATAAGCATAACATCAGTTCCAATCCTATATTATTCCTTCATATGCAGGCCATAAATTATATACTCAGCTTTGAAACAAGAAAGAATTTCACAGAGTTGCCAATCAAATAGTAGAAGGCACATGTGATTCTAAATACCATTTCTCCTAGATTTTGAGAAAGCAGCAAGCGTATTTCTATTCATCACTTTTCAAGCAAATCCTGATATGTATAGGATCGAAGCTACGTAATAACCACAGGTGATGAGAGAACAAATAAACCCAGCTTAGGCTGATACGCATGCCAATAATAGTTCCGAATCAGAATCCACTGGCATGTAAATTGCAGATTAAAATATGTTTTGAATTGAATGTTTATACTTTATACTGTGTACTATGTAGGAGTTGCCAATATGGTGATTTGATAGCCAGTCGCTTCAGCTCTACAATGACTGCATAATTCTACTCAGCGATCACTCTGGTCACCGATCAAACAAGACGCCTAGCTTGTAGTACAAAAAATGCCCGTGAGAAACGCCCGAATCCACATCTACCGCAGCAATCCCCATTCCTACAAGCGAAACCCTAGGAGACAGCATGAACTTACTGGCTGGGGGCCGGAGGCTGAGGAGCGGCACCGACCGACGTCGAGGGAGACGGAGGCCTCGGCTGAGGTCCGATGGACGAGGATACGGGAGGAGAGGTCGCGGCGGCGGCGGCTTCCTCGTCGGAGGAGGCGTCGTAGGCGACGAGCGACATCGGGCTCGCGTCGGCGGATGCTCTGGGCTGGTTGCTCTTTCGGCTAGGTCTATATGTGGGCCGTTGGGTGAGCCCATAAGGTTACTTGTTTCTTGGGCCTCAGCCAGGTTCCGACCGTTGGATGAGCCCATATTAATCTTTCTGCTTATTGTGGTTTGGTGAACCATGTCTTAACAAGTTGATAAATATGCATGGTGGGACCTAGAAGCTATTGTGTGTATATAGAAGTTTAGCCGTTTAAATAGGTTGTCGTAAAAAAACTAAAAAAAGCTTGTTGTTTTGTTCTAAATAATTTATAAAATATAAATTTATTGGCTGTATAATACGGTGAAAATAATGTATTGTTCTTTACTTATTTTGTTTAGTGTTTTAATGATAATATCGTTATTTAGGATATTTTATATTTTTATCATATGACGTGTGTGTATATATATATATAAACTCGTAAAGTTTTAAAATGAAAGATTTTTCTACTAACAGAAATAGAAATAGATTTATGGCTTATTTATACAATAACTTTTATCTTGTAGGTAGACCATTGTGTATGGTTTTCATATATCCTCAAATGTTATAAATGTTGCACGTCCAAATTGATAAATTTCCGTGACCAAACTGAGTAATATACCAGTACTATAAAGGAATCAGCATTTGCAAGGACATAACGCTTTGGAGGCCATTCAATCCAGGACACCATTTAATAAGGTAAATAAATAAATAAATGATATATTAAACTCCTTATTATTCGTTAGAGAAAACTAGTCAAAAAACTTAGATTGTTTGTTCAGATATTTTTTTTTAAAAAAAATGTTAGAACGGAATCGAGGTTCTTGACACGCACGGCACAAAAAAACACCATAGTGGCCAAACAAACGCCGTCGTCTTCACGCTTTCGTTCAGACGGCTAGCTGGGATTATTCTGGGATGTGTCACTATCGAGAACGAAGCATAGAGGGACAAAGAAGCTTACCGAAAACACTAATGTTTTATTTAGGTGTACTAGATTTGAAAAAATAAATGATATTTTATAACACCTATTGAAAAATGTTTTGTTGCGCTATCAAAATTATTTTAAACACATACAACATTCGATGATATTATTTGTAACATTATATTTTAGAGCATCTTCGAGAGATGCCGAAAAAAATCACTCCCAACATTATCATATAGGGAGTTTTCTTGATAAAATTCAATCTATAAATATTCTTATACTTTTCGTCAAACTCTTCGTATCATAATCTCCATATTATATTCTTATATCACCGACGAAAAAATCTTACTTGTCAAATCTCTTATATCTTCTTTTTTATCTCTTGTATCATCGATGAGTAGAATCAGAGTATATATGGAATATGTATCACTCTCTAGAAGTAGGTAGGATAAAAGAAGATTTTAGAAATCTCTATAATTTAGAAAGAAGATAAAAATAATTATTAGAGAGATATTTTAGACGTGAAATCTTAACATCTCACGCCTTTCGAGAAAGGGAGAGAAAGGAGGGTGTATTATTTTGAACGATTCTAATTATAATATGGAATGCGCAGAGCCAATTGGATCCATTCCCCAAAACCGCGCAGTTCCGGCCCGCTTCCTCCTGGCCTTTCGCTCACCATATATATCTGCCATAGGGTTCGCCTGCCACCGGGCCGCCTCCTTCCACCGAAGCGAGCACGACGAGCTCTCGTCCCGTAATCATCGTCGACCTCGTTCTCCCCTCCGCCGGGAGGGCGCCCAGCGGTGATCCGTACGTCCGTCTTTGTTGGTAAACCCTTACTCTTGCTTGGATTGTTCTAACCTGTCGCGATCTTCCTAGCTTTTTCTTTGAGATGTGTGAGTAATCAAACCCGAATCTTCCGTTCTGGGGCACGGATACTCCAATCAATCCATTAGCTAGGTTGCGGATTTGTTCGATGCGCTGTGGTGTAGTAGTCTAGTCCGTCCATCAGTTGCTCAATTGGATACGTCTCTAGCGCGCTCGCGAGGTAGGTTCTAGAGGTAGGTTCTAGTGGACGCGTGATCGACACGATGACATGCTCAGGGCATTTTCTTTCTAATCTTTTCTTTTGATCAACCTTCAGTTAGATGATCTTCACTGGTGCAATATTATGGATCGTTGGTGGTTGTGCACTTACACTGTATATCTGATTGATGTAACTTGACAGATGTTGTTGATGTCGTAAGCTGATTAGATGTGTTTTCCTAACTGTGACTTTGAGCATGTTTATGTACATATCTGTTATATTCTCATGAATTCCTGATAGTAATCTGATCATGAATTCCTGATAGTAATCTGATCTGAGACGCTTGTGCTGTAACTAAAATAGTTTTTCTTTACCGCCTCACAGATGCAAATAGAAATAAATTTAATTATGGTGCAGCTCACTTTTACTGTTCCGTAGATGTAAATAGCAATGGTACAGTTCACCGTTGCCTTTTTCATGTTACCTCTGAGGGATATTATGTCAGGATTGTCAAATATGTTACACTGATTGAGGTTAATTTGTATAATAATTTAGCCTATTCCTATGCCTAAAGTATATATTTTCTTTAAAATATGTTCTTATATTCAATAGTACAAGTGTACAACAAAAGCATGTGCATATTTTTTGGCCAACCTTCTTAACCTCTGGCCTTATTTAGTATGAAAATTGCTGAAAAAAGAATCAGGCAAGCATGTTTCAATTGCTGTTGTTTCAGAGATTCCTGACCTTTTTCAATCATGTCATTGTTTCTTTGATTATGTAGGTTCTGTATGCTCCACCAGTGGTTTGAATACGTACTGCTGTTTACTCTTTTTTCTAGAAGATTATTATCATATTCTTTTCTCCGTGACCTTTATCATCAGCTTTGGATTGTTCATGTTCCTGAGTGATATTAATTTACAGCTTATCGAGATATTTGTTAGAATTGCTGAGTTAGGCAATCATGTTAAGGTTTGAGCTGATCCTTTCAGCTATTTGTGTTTTTTTCAACCGCAAACATAACATATGTATCTGCAGATATATCTTTGCATCTTTTTTGTACCCTTCTGTCTTCATGCTGTAGAAAGAACAGTTATTTGTCCCAGTGTTGCTGCACAATTTTAAAACTTTTTATCTGATTCTAGCTGGATCTTTATACTATTAACTGTTACAGGGTGTCAAAACCGTAGCTTCTATTAACATTTTATACCTAAATTGGATATTATATCTTGTAGGTGGAGATAGAGGTGGGAGTACAACCAAGATGTCGGACGCCTATGAAACTGACAAGAACATTGAGATCTGGAAAGTCAAGAAATTGATTAAAGCACTTGATGCTGCACGTGGAAATGGGACAAGCATGATATCACTGATCATGCCGCCTCGTGATCAGGTCTCTCGAGTCACTAAGATGTTGGGTGATGAATATGGAACTGCGTCGAACATCAAAAGCAGGGTCAACAGGCAGTCTGTTTTGGCTGCTATTACCTCTGCTCAACAAAGGCTGAAGCTGTACAACCGAGTTCCCCCTAATGGATTGGTGCTTTACACTGGAACCATTGTCACGGAGGAGGGCAAAGAAAAGAAAGTCACCTTTGACTTTGAGCCGTTCAGGCCAATCAACGCTTCCTTATATCTCTGTGACAATAAGTTTCACACTGAGGCGATGAATGAGCTGTTGGAGTCTGGTGACAAGTTTGGCTTCATCGTCATGGATGGCAACGGGACGCTTTTCGGAACACTAAGTGGCAACTCAAGAGAGGTTCTTCATAAGTTTTCTGTTGATCTCCCAAAGAAACATGGACGAGGAGGGCAGTCAGCACTTCGCTTTGCCCGCCTACGCATGGAGAAACGCCACAACTATGTGCGCAAGACAGCTGAGCTCGCGACACAATTCTTCATCAATCCTGCTACTAGCCAACCAAATGTTTCTGGGCTCATTATAGCTGGTTCTGCCGACTTCAAGACTGAATTGAGTCAGTCTGACATGTTTGATCAGCGTCTGCAAGCCAAGATACTCAAGGTGGTTGATGTCTCTTATGGCGGGGAGAATGGCTTCAACCAGGCTATCGAGATGTCTGCTGAAGTCCTTTCAAATGTCAAGTTCATCCAAGAAAAGAGGTTGATTGGGAAGTACTTTGAAGAGATAAGCCAAGACACTGGGAAGTATGTTTTCAGTGTTGATGACACTATGGCTGCCCTTGAAATGGGCGCAGTTGATACACTGATTGTGTGGGAAAATCTTGATATCAACCGATATGTTCTGAAAAATGCTGCCACTGGAGAAACTACAGTTAAGCACTTCAACAAGGCACAGGAGATAGACCAGAGAAACTTCCAAGACCAGGCGACTTCTGCAGAACTGGAAGTGCTGGACAAGACCTTGTTACTTGAGTGGTTTGCAGAAAATTACCGGCAATTTGGTTGCACCCTGGAGTTTATCACGAACAAGTCGCAGGAAGGATCTCAGTTCGTCAGGGGCTTTGGTGGGATAGGAGGGATCCTTCGCTATCAGGTTGAGATCAATGCTTACGAAGATTTGTCTGATGAGGAGTATGCTGAAGACCTTGAATAGCAATCAATTGAAACTTTAGTGAATCCGGTCCGGGAGGAGCCTGTGCTGGCCCCAAACGCACCGAGACAGGAGGCCGAGACATCCGCAAGATCATCGAGGAACACTTAAGGAGTTAAGGTGCGTGCCATATTGCAACACTTTTACTTGTTAGATCGTGTACCCTGTGACGTTAGATCTAATCTTTCTGTCTTTCCTGTCTTTTCAGGGGTGAAGAGAAGACTCTTGATACTGCTGTCGTCATGTCATGAAGCATGATACTACCACAAAAGTGAAGTCTTGTTCGTACGACTGGGAGAAATGCTGCATTCTGATATCTATCGAAAGACCGTCGTATCTTACCTAGTAGTGTTTAAATAAAATTGTAGTTGTCACTTGTCAGTCAGGAGTGGCTTCTATGCCACAGCTCGAACATGTCCAGCTGTGTCTGGGTTATTGTTGCTGCAGCTGCAGCCTGCAGCTACTTGTGGTTCTGAATAATGAGTCTGAGTTTGAGTGTGTTATTGGGTCGTTGCAATCATGCAACTATGTCAATAATGTGTTGAACTGATCCATGTTCAATCTGTTCTACTTAAGTGTTATAACTTATAACTGTTATTCAACAATGTCCATTTGGCTTTGCACATGTTCTCCACTGTGCCTCGCAGTCAGTGGCACATGGAGCGACACAAATGCTACGCGCTGTAACAGCGATACGGACATACGGGCAGATTCACTATGCAAGTTATTGTCAGCTTGAATGCATGATGACGATTCTCTTAACAAAGAACTATGTGAAATATGTGACCTACTAAATTATAGGTGCTACTGTGTTATATATATATTTATGGGTTTGCAAGTTCAGGTGTTTATGACACTCGTTCTTGTAAACTTAATGGGTATAGCTTTTTATCTATTGATATATAGATAAGTGAGGATTTTAATTCATACATATATTTTAATAGGATAAAAATTATTTGATTTCGGTTACTGGGTATTCATTGCTTTCCCTATAGCTCAGGAATTGCTAGGCTGCAAACTTTGAGCTAGGGCCAGGATGGTTGGCACACACTCGCAATCAAGAAATAGTTATATTTGATATAGTTCTAAATCTAAAATAGATATGTTTTTATCATTTCTACTCCTTTTTTTAAGCATACCAACATGCTTAGCTTTAAAAAATTTAGAATATAGTAGAATTTGGTTTATCTTTAACTCACTCGACAGGGATGCATGAGCGACAACGCTGTTGCCAAACAGGCCCATGGTGTTAGTTGCTCGAATTCTGAAATGAATGCGTTCAACCCTTCCTGACAGCGCCTGTTTCCTGATTGCAATCCCTATCGTTCCCAAATCCCAATGTTAGAGCGATTCACATCTGTATCATCATCCCACGGAACTCTTCGATGTAGTTTCAGTTCACTCCAGCATTCTTCAGGCTGCACCCACGACACTGCTGTTTGTGCAATCCATGGTCAGAGCTCACTTGAACAGTAGAATTTAGCCTAATCCATTCGAACGAGCTGAGAATTAAGCTAGGATTCTCGCTGATCCCAAGTGATTGGACCAATAATTGGTTTTAGTTTACCGCGGCAGTGAGCAAGCTGTCCAATGGAAAAAGTAAAAGCAAGCAGGAGCAGCTCGGGAAGGAGAAGCACCAAAGCAAGCAAGCCGCGGGAAGCAAAACCTTGGCCGCGAGCGCCCACTCCACTCCTCGATCGCTCATTAATGGCGGCCAGGGCATGGTTGGCGCCATCCATCTCCATTAATGCCTCCATCCACCTCCTCCGTTTGTGCTTAAGAAGACGAGCGCTAGCTTCTGTTTCGTTCCATCCCATCCATCCACCACCCACCCCATCCAGCCTTCACGGGCGCGCTGCCGCCCAGCCAGCTCCGCTCCCGGTATCCTTGAGCTGGAGGTGGTTGATGCCTTGATGGTGTAAAGGCGAGCAAGCCGGTTGCTTGGATGATATTCTCTACTTATCCTTGCGTCCGGGCGCGCTTCTTGGGTGGATCTCTTCTTGATTTTGCCTTTGACGTGTTGTGGTTGTAGGTGGTGGTGGATAACCTGTTCTTCGAATTCTGCTCGGTGGATTGGGGTGTTCTGCTCGTGGTTGGTAAGCGGTGTTTGAAGCGGTTCGCGCGTGTCGGAGTCGTTGGGTGATGCGAAAACTGGACCGCGCGGAAACCTCGCGCTTAAGGTGCTCGATTGATTGCCGCAGAGAGCGCACGCCTCTGAGCAAATCTGGTTTTGCTGCTGCATTCCAGTTTGTTGCGAGTGGTGAGAGATGGTCGGGAGCGTGCACGTGAATGGATCGGCGCACGGCGGCAATGGCACCGAGGAGCGGCTCGACGAGCTGCGGCGGCTGCTCGGCAAGTCCGACGGCGACTTGCTGAAGATCGTGGGCATTGGCGCCGGCGCGTGGGGCAGCGTCTTTGCCGCCCTCTTGCAGGACGCCTACGGCCATCTCCGGGAGAAGGTTCAGATACGGATTTGGCGCCGGCCGGGGCGGTCGGTGGATCGGTCCACCGCGGAGCATCTGTTCGAGGTGATCAACTCGAGGGAGGACGTGCTGAGGCGGCTCATCCGCCGGTGCGCCTACCTCAAGTACGTCGAGGCTCGCCTCGGCGACCGGACATTGTACGCCGACGAGATACTGAGGGATGGCTTCTGCTTGAACATGATCGACACACCACTCTGCCCTTTGAAGGTGGTCACCAACCTGCAGGAAGCTGTCTGGGATGCTGACATTGTGGTGAACGGGCTGCCATCCACCGAGACAAGGGAGGTGTTCGAGGAGATCAGCAAGTACTGGAAGGAGAGGATCAGCGTTCCGGTGATCATTTCGCTTGCAAAGGGGATAGAGGCATCCTTGGATCCAATTCCTCGCATCATTACTCCTACACAGATGATTAGTTCTGCAAGTAAGCATCTCATCTCTCTTTGTCTCTATACTTGTTCCTGCACGCTCACTTATTCAGATTTGCGAATTGCGAATTGCGATCATGTGGTGTCATCAAGGAATAGGAAACGGAGTTGGTTAGTGGAAGGTTGCAATTATGGTTTAGTATGTTCAGTGACACAAACATTTAGTACTGTCGATAAAAAAGGTTTCTAGATGATGATGATCTCTCAAAGAACAACATAGTGGAGGGCTCATTAATGTACACTGCAATGTCTGAAATTCGTTTCTACGGCTGAGGCTAATAATTGGAGCAAACATGACATTCCATAGTATCATTTGATTGTTTTGGTCATGTAACTGTCAATTTTCTGTTACAGAACAAGAATGTTTTTAATACTCATCTGTTGCCATGACCTGCATTATTATGACTGTTAGCATATAGTGACATTTTGGTTACGTCCTAACCGTCCGTTTTGCTCAATCACATCACATATTCACATGGCCTGTTCTGTTTGAAGACTGTTTACATTAAAACACAATTATGCCATACTTGTAAATTTATGACATGACAGTGACATGCTACATTTTTTCTGACTTGAGAGGACGATGTTCTTATCTTGACATCGTCTATCTGATATTAACTTTGGTTGATTCAATCTATTCCTTGCCTCATTATTCAAAATATAACGAATCTAACATTTTTAAAATGAATTGCAGCTGGAGTTCCAACTGAGAATATACTATATCTTGGAGGACCAAACATCGCCTCAGAGATTTATAACAAAGAATACGCAAACGCTCGAATCTGTGGGTCTAACAAGTGGAGAAAACATCTCGCTAAGTTTTTGAGGCAACCACATTTCATTGTCTGGGATAACAGTGATCTTGTTACCCATGAGGTGATGGGTGGCCTGAAGAATGTTTACGCCATTGGTGCTGGTAAGAATGTTTTCTTTTTTGTTAAAATATTAAGTATCTTTTTAGGAATAAATTTAATTCATCTCACTGACAAATGAAGTGAGTTGCGCTTTATCAGCTGATCCTGCCACACAAGATATTCATTCAAGTGTACCGAACATGGTTGTGCATATTCTCAGTTTTCACTTGATCTGTTTAATTTGTAACATGATATCTTGCATTCTTGCCTCAGTAGGTCTGTTCAACCTTATTCATTGAATAATTGAATTTGCTTTCTTATCCTTTGGATCTTGCACAAAAACTCCATCTAATCTGAGAAGCCCCAGGGATTTAAAAACTTGCTTCTTCCATTCTTGATTGAACTTTGGTCCATATGTTGTTGAGGATATTGGTTGGAAATTGTACTCTTTCAAAGTTTGGTTGGCTGCCTTTGGCTAGCCTGGTTAAAACCTACAATGTTTCTTATTTGCCACTAACTGCTATGAACATGTACAAGATAGTTAATGCAAATTTTGGTTGATTGCATATTCTTGTTTTTTTTCCATTGCACCGACTGATATGCATGGAATTTGCTGAATCCCATGTTCTGAGCTTAACAATTACCCACTTTTCTGTTTCAGGAATGGTTGCAGCGTTAACAAATGAGAGTGCAACAAGCAAATCAGTGTATTTTGCTCATTGCACATCAGAGATGATATTCATTACTCATTTGCTCACGGAACAACCTGAGAAACTTGCTGGCCCTCTACTGGCAGATACGTATGTAACTCTCCTGAAAGGTCGCAATGCATGGTACGGGCAAATGCTAGCGAAAGGAGAACTCAGCCCTGCCATGGGTGACAGCATCAAGGGGAAGGGGATGATTCAGGTTATCTAATACCACTACCCTTTATTTCCCCCCAAAAGTTTGTGAATCTTTTGTGTATTTTTGAAGAATGATGAAAGGTGATATTGTCAAAATATATCGTATCATCCTAGGTATAACCTGTTCAAGTTTCACTTGTCAGGGTATCTCTGCTATTGGTGCATTTTTTGAGCTACTCAGTCAACCCAGCTTAAGTGTGCAACACCCAGAGGAAAATAAGCAAGTAGCTCC
>KE371821.1:10131-21645 GCA_000418225.1 Zizania latifolia | reverse complement strand
TACTGTGAAAATAGAAGTCTTGAACTCTTGTCGTTTCCCATCCTCACGTGCCATTGTCTCTCAATATTCTCATCTATATAGGAAGATATTCGCATTTTGTATACTTATAGAGAATTCTTAAAAAATGTGTAGATATAGAGTATATTAAAGTGTGTTTACACACAAAAATTTCTGTCAAGATATTTATCATATGTCTATCATACAAAAATACAAATAACTTTCCTACCACTTTGTTTGACTAGTTATCTGTGTTCTGTGACAGTAAACACATTATCATGTTTTTTGCATATTTTTTGTGAACAGAATATCATGTGATTTATGTCTATCTATTATTTCTGAAATTTTAAAATTAAATTAATTGGAAATTTCGAAAGGGGCGTAGCAAGCAGTTGATAAAAAAATTGACTATTGAAGGTAATCCTGCCTTGTTTACCCTCTTCAGTTGGTCAACTTTTGTTTTTCCACTATTAATTTGGATGCAACTCATCCTTCCTCAATTTTAGGTAACTGATGATACAAAGAAGCAGCAAAGACCATTTATCATGCAGTTCTTCTCACCAATTTTTATTAAGGTACCAACTACTGATTTATTGATTAATTGCATGATATATTTGACAAAGATACGGTAGTTGTGGGTTTTCTGGAATTCTGACATGTTCATTCATAATTGTGCTGTAGGCATTTTCCATTACATTCTTTGGAGAGTGGGGTGACAAGAGCCAAGTAAGTTCAACTTATGGCTTGCGATACAACCAAGAACCTGCTAATAAGTTTATAACTCCGAATCTCTTCTCAGATTGCTACCATTGGCTTGGCTGCTGATGAAAACCCATTTGGTGTTGTCCTGGGGGGAATCCTGTACGAGTTACTTATGTTGCCCTTACACTCTTTTACATGGTTTATTGTGTGATCCTGATAAAATCTCTGACTGTGTCTAGGGCGCAAGCACTCTGCACTACCGCTGCTGTTATGGGAGGGAAGAGCTTGGCCACTCAAATCTCTGAGAAAATGGTAGGAACCATTGCTTCATCCCTGCTTCATACTGCCAATGGACTAATGGAGTGCCGAAGTGTCCTAGATCTGATGCAACGCTTATCTTGTTGTAGGTTGAATTGTCAAGTGGAGTGCTATTCCTGCTATTTGGTATCATGTCCCTGCTATCAGGACCAGAAGGGCAACTGTAATGTCTCCAGGAAATCATGTTCAGTGTTCACTGTTCAGCATGGCTGGTTAACAAGCTTTCTTTCACTAGACTTAATCATCTGAGTATATGGACGATGGCGACGAAAGCCAGCCATCCTTTGCAAGCAGGATGGCGATTCTTAGTTTAGCCAACACTTTGTAAACATTTCACTCATCATTCATAAATGACAAGATGATAACAAAGTCTGTACTGGTTCCTTCAGCCAGGAACTGTCGGATTAGTTGCTGCATGCTGCCATACTATTTTTTTGGTCACAACTGCTAGTCTTCGTACTAAATTGCCTGGGCCTAAAAGGGGTTATATATTACTCAGTCCTGAAAGAATTGTTTGTTACAGCTAGAAATCATGAACAAATGTGTAGCAAATTATTAATACATGGCAATTGGATCATTAGTTGCATCACTTTGCTTCTGGTTTTCCCTTTACTGCGTTGCCGAAACATTTCTACACTCAATTAGAGAAGCCATTAATTACTGCTACTTTTGGCAGGCTAGGCATGCATGCATCCTCTAATTAAACTATCTCAAGAGCCGGATATATTCAGTTTATGGTTTATACCGCGATTAGTGTGGTCTATCACTATCATCATCACAAAGCCACGTCATTTCATCTCAGCTAATTAGGGTCTGTTTGTTTATATTTATGACAAGTGCAAATACTTTTACAATTTAAAGCTGAAACAAACAATCTAGGTTCTGGTTCTATATTGTGAGAATCAGTAGCTATACAATCTAGAAAATAAATTAGAATCCAAAAATCTAGAAGTTAGAAAACACATGTTTTTTCAAAATCTCACCAGCTAAGTATTCATATCAACCAACTATTCGGACCATTCTGATAAATATTTACACCAATTAGCTGTTAAGAATGGCCAGACCCTTTGACCTTGTGGCGAGAATAAGAAAAATCTGAGGAGATCAGTGGCCCAGGAGTCCGGACTCCGGACCGCCAACAGGTGGCTCCTGCGGCGCCGCGCCAACCCAACCGGGCCACAAATACTCCTCCGCCTCCCAGCGGCACATGCCCCGCACAGCGCAGCAGCGAGCCGGCTCACAGCGCAGCAGCGAGCCGGCCACGAGAGCGAGCTCGTCAGCGCGAGGCCGACCACGCTCCGGCCACCCACTCACGACCCACGCCGCACTCGCGAGTGGGAGGGAGGGAGGGAGAGCCATGGAGGCTGCGGTGCCCAGCCGTGTCGCGCTCTCCGGGAGCCGATTCTCGAACGGCCACGCGATGGCAGGTACCTTCCGCTTCCGCCTCTCCCCCTCCCCTCGCGCCTCCCCGCGCTCGGTTTGATTCGACTTACTCGATGCCAGTCTTTTTTTTCCTTTTTCTTGGATGCGAACCGGGGCTTCGTGCTGGATGAGGCTGATGGGACAAGTTACTTCTAGGCTTCTAGCTAGAAGCCTAGAACCGTGGTGGAGGTTGAATCGCCTAACTCCAAATGTGTTCTTAGAAGCGGGAGTGTGCTTTTTTTCAACGATTCTTGCTGGTTTTAGGCGTTGCATCTGTTGGAATTGCTCCAAGATTCGGCCAATTTGGCAATTTGACCATGGCAGGAAAGAATCCTTCAGTTATCTGCTGTGGGAATTGATAATTGATAATTGTTGGGTGGGCTGTCAAGAGAAGGTGGTCTTGGCAATAACTTGTTCTTGGTAGTGGCAATTCATGAAAATGAAATCAGTAAATGTTGACATCATTCTGTTCTTATAGCTAGCTGTTGCCCGTTGGTTACTGCAACATGCTGTGGTCATGACCTATATGCTTGGTTCTAATGTACCGTTCTGGTCTGTTTCTGCATGACGAATCGATGTCACCATGGCCAAACTTCTTCCTTCGTATAGCCCTATATATGTTTTTCGGGGTTATTCTTATCCAGTCCAAGGGAGACAGCCCTGGTCTTTATAACTGTGTGCAAGAGATGTGATGATTTTAATTTATATGGAATACGTTTGCAATGTCAATTCGGTTCGTGGTTGCTCTGCAGGACTTTTTCTTAATCTTGTTTTGTCCATGTTACGCAGGAGAAATGTATTCCCTTTACAGGGGGAGGTGCCCAAACCCTGCCATTCCTATGGCTCTGGCAGCGACTGCACCAGGCAAAGGTGGTGGTGTGCTTGATCGGCCAATAGAGAAAATTACTCCTGGCCGCCAGTCCGGATTCGATGTGAGGTAACAGTGTTCTATTTGCAGTTCATCTATATTCCCTATCTTGTGTAAAACCCAGATACCTAGGATTCTGAAGAAATGGGTAGGTGTGAACTAAATTTTCATAACTAGGTTCTGAAGGCTGAACTAGTGAACTTTTCCGAGCTAATGATGGAAAGCTGCAAATTAAATAATTATCATTAAGTGCTACCAAACAGATTTCAAGGTTTTCATCACCACTCGAATATTCCGGCCAATCTACTGTAGAAGTCAACTTGTTCATTGCTGTTGCTTCAAGAACACACAAGTCGATATCCTTTCTGTTAGGACTTAGGAGAACAGTAGGGGAGAGCCCTTCTCGAAAAAACGCAGGCAATTTATTCCCAGACAAATTGGAATTATACTTTATCCAGAAGTTCCAGCTTAACTGAAACTGAACTGTTTTCTAGCCACCTATCTGATCTGTCGCTTGACTCACTTCCAGTTTTCATCTTTCTCTGATTTTCCTGAAACATGTTCTTGTTCTTATCAGATATATGTCAAATGGGGCATGCCATCAAATCGATTGCTTGTTAGCAGATACAGTTCATTAGAATTATAACAATATAGACATATTTGGGCCTTGAAATGGTGTCAGAACTATTACTGCATGTTTTCTTCTAGTGTGGCATACATTTTTAGATAATGGAAATGGTTTACATCTCCGGCATCTGCTGTTGTGCACACAACCAAAAAGTCTTGCAACTAGAAAGAAAAAAGGAAAAAAAGCTGATAGGACAGATCGCCAACTCCTGCTAATAAAAGATCAACTAATATAACATTTCCAAAATCACATAGATTCTAGCACATAATTCTGTAGGTACTATGCCATCTAAAGTGGAATAAAAGATCCTTGGCTATCAATTCCAAGTGACTTTAATTTGACCATTGACTTTGGCTCTTTCAATAAGAATAGCTAACATATAAGCCAATATGTTAAATTGGGGACATTGGGTACCCTTGTCTCAAGCCTTTGCATGTCTAAAAATTGTTACCCACATCATCGTTGACATTGACACTAACACTTCCTCCTTCAACCCAATTGGAAATCCAATTACATCACTGTCGAGAAAACCCTTTTATCTGTAGTGTTTGTTGAAGGAACTACCATTTAACTTTGTCATAAGCTTTTTCAAAGTCAGTTTTGAATATGATACCATCCATATTTCTGCTCCCTGTCAGTGTTCATTAACACTCTATCCAACTTCTCATAAGTAGGATTTTTGAGGTTATTAGCCCATGTGAATTGTCAATTGTCTCCCGGAACGATCAGTCTCTGAAATTGAGACTTGATGACCACATTAAAAAGAAAAGGCCAACGGGGATCAAAGGAATTATTATTCTTTTCATCATGTGACCTAATGATATTAAAGTCCCCTCCTACCAATAGGGGGTATGACTCATTTCCACAAGTTTGAACTAATTTCGTCAAGAATTATTCTTTTAAATTGGGTTGGGCAGCACCACATACCATCATTAAAACCCATTTGAAACCGTCCACTTTATTTCTTAGAAGAAACTTCATGTAGAAATCCCCTTCTGAAATTTCTCCTATATCATAGGCAGCTAAGTTTACCCCTAAAAGAATACCCCCCGATCGCCTGATAGGCAGCTTCTCATGCGAAAGAAAACCTTTTCCACTACATAGGTTTCTAAGATTTGTAGGGGTAAATGATGGTTTCCTAGTCTCAAGAATGGAAACAAAAATCCAAATGTTGTTCCTTAACACATTTGGACATATATATGAATTTAGACAGGTCACCAAAACCACAACTATTCCAAAAAAATCCTTTCATTTCTTAAACCTATTACCATTCTTTTTTGGACCAATCAAAGGTGGACATACCACTTTATGTTTGACTTTGGTCAAAGTTTCCTCCTTCGAGGTGTGGAATACATAAATGTAGTTTTATGCTGGTTGCCTTGTTTTGGGGGAAGGGTTGCATAAATCGCCTTTTTGGTTGCATCACATTGCACATTTATCTTCAGGCATAAGCAAAGGGACTGTTGCAGTGTATTACGGACCATGCCAGATTAATTTGTTTTGAAGTTTTTCTTTGTACTATGACTTGCCTGTTCCTTAAAACATGTATGGTTTTTGGTGGGTATCATGGCAAGTATCATTACAATGATTTGTTTGCCAAGGCTTTAATTTGTTTGAAACTATAGCCACCCATCTTGAGTTTGGCGTTGTATGATTATCGGACCTGTTGTCTAGTTTTCAAAGTGGCCTGTGATATATTGACCACTTTATCCTTATGAGCTTATATCATGTAGTGATACTCTGTAGTCTGACCATTTGTGTTGACCAGCAGATTGGCGAACAATGTAGTTGCTAATCTTGTTATTGGGGCTTAGTAAGGCATTTGCCCCTACAGAAATAGCATTACCTTGTCAAAAGGCTACATGAAATTTCTAGACTCATTTTTCAGACAGGCTGACTATCATTCTCATTGTTCTGTCTTGTAACCATGGTAGCTTTTCTTTCTGAACTTTGAACATCTAGCTATAACACACACCATCGTTCTGGTCTGCAGGAAATCCCGCAAAATGTCACCTCCATACCGCGTCCTCCTGCACAACGACAACTACAACAGGCGTGAGTACGTCGTCCAAATCCTGATGAAAGTTATCCCCGGGATGACCGTCGACAACGCTGTCAACATTATGCAGGAGGCTCATGTAAACGGGCTGTCAGTGGTGATCATCTGCTCTCAGTCCGACGCCGAGGAGCACTGCACGTCGCTCAGGGGCAATGGCCTCCGAAGCTCCATTGAACCGGCAAGTGGTGGTGGCTGCTGAAAAAGCTAGCAGCTCTCCTGTTTTGGTGCTTATAGCTTGTAGATAACCCCTCGAATGCAGATAAACCGCAATGCATTACAGCGAAAAATGTTGTAAATCATGTAAGCCACGTTTAGACAAAATAGTTTTTTCAGTATGAAACATTAGTTGCATACTTGATAATTTTGGGAGCTACTACTATACCTCCAACATCAGTGCTGATTTTCTTCACGACCTTGAGAGTTATCGTGTATATTCTAGTGATTAACAATAGAAATACCTATACTGTTATATACATCCAAGTACGCGAAAAAGATTGTTTACTGTTACACAAGTGGTATGACGTGGCATTATTGCTGGGACTTGGGAGGCATGGAGACGGGGATTACGAAAATGAGCTCCTTCGGCGACGGTGCTTGCTTGCTGTGGGCCTGTGGCGACGGGGATTATGTTTTTTTTATAGCTGATTCTAATAATTCTATTCTAGCCTATGATGATGCTATCATAGTCCATAGATAGAGCAATATACTGTATGCAGTGGTGCATACAGTATGAATGACGATAAATTTTTGCTACAGTTCATACAATTTTTCTTATCATTAAATCAACTGGTTATCTTTTTAGGGGAGCTGGAGATTTGTCATACCACCCTACATTCTTGTGTTGTCTGGAGTGATAATTATTGATTGACAGCGTGACCAACAACAGTCAACAGACGAAGAAAATGCAAACAATTTTCATTCACTCGCCTGTGTAACTATGGCAATCACGTACGCACGGCGCGAAGACGAACAGAGAAGCATGGGCGCGCGCTCAGTAGCAGAGGTGCGCGGAACGCGCTGCCTGCCTGCCGGCCGGCGCCTGCGCCCAGTGCATGCGCGCCCACGTCCACGCACGCACGTCGCGGGTGTCGCGCCGCGCCCTGGCCGCGCGCGGCGCACGGCGGGTGGCGGCCGGGATCGCGCTCCGCAGCTCTTATTTCCCGCGCACCTCGGACAACGCACCCTGCGTGCGTGCGTGCGTAGCTAGCCGCGTAAGCACGCGGCCGGCCGGCGGCGCGCCGACACCGAAGATCTCCGCGAGATCGATCGATCGGCGCCGACGGCTAAATCACCTGGCGTGCTCGAGCGGCCAAACGTGCTTACGGGCGCGCACGTACGATTCGCAGCAGCTATCTGTATACTATGTTCCACAATATTATAATATAGGATAGATATTTTATAATATAACAAATCTAAATATAATACTGTTTAGATGTACTGTGAAATGTCTCATTTAATCCTATATTATTCATTCAAGATATCCAACCAGTTAAAATTATCCATCGTTAAAATTGAAACAATGCCGTCATAAACAAACAGGAACAAACGGAGGGAAGGGAGTACACTAATGCAGGGTTGCGCCAATACGCTTACACAGTTACACGCACGCATGTACCACACGTACGAAACCACAAGGGCTAGCTACTTGTTAGCTTTGAAAACAGTCGAGCGGCTGCTAGCAGCAGGCAGCTGCTGCACGCACACGCGCGACGTGCCGCCAGAAACCTACAGCGTTCGATCGATGCCCTAGCTATTCGTAGCCTCCAGCCGTGAAAAAACCCTATACACGTCCGTCGGCAATCAGAACCGTCCATATATTATTGCTGTCTGATCGATCTTCTTATATTTCTTTACAATCGCAGCGAGAGAAGAGGAGAGAGGAGAGAGCCGTGGTTTGCTTGTTTGGCATCCAATCAGACAAAACACACACAAACACACACAGAGAGAGAGAGGTAGGATGGTGCATGCTATGGCGGGTAGCGGCGTGGCCAAGATGGCAAGATGCTGCCGTGCTGCGACCTGTCCACCAGGGTCCGGCCATGGATCCCTCTTCTCCGGTGGCGTGATCTCGCTTCTCGCAGTCCTCGATCCGGACATGATGCATGCTACCACGCACGACGACGACCAAGTAAAAAAAAAGTAGCACAGTCCGTCAGAATGCAGGAGCTTGCAGGTTTGAATTGCAGCTGGCTAGCCCGGCCGGCCACAATGAAAGTCCGGCTGGCCGGCCCCTACCTGCAGTTATATATGGGCGATCGAGACGCCCTTTCCATTTCTTCCAGGCACTGCCGACTAATTTAGTGCTGATTAGTAATTAAGCACATATAAATGTCAGTTTCTTGGTTAGTAATGCATGTAAAAACAGCATCAAAGCTTAGAACTCACTACAGAAAATCGCCGAGTGCCCTAGGATTTATCGAGCGTGTTCCCTCGGACGTTCGGTGAAGAGGCATGTTCATCGAGTGTCGGTCAAGTACACTTGACGAACTTTAGATACTCGGCAAACAGGAAGAAATGCATTCGGTAGAATAATTTGATAATAAACTCAGCAAAAAGCGACGAAAAAGCAAACTAGCGTGTCGGTTCACTTTAAGAATGTACGGATCGAGACAGCATAAGAATGTTTATTTTCTTCTCTACATGGGAATTTTTAATCAGATAAATGGTTTACACACAGCAGATGTGTGTACACACACATATATATATTTGCATATCATGTGAAAGCTAGCTGGATATTATATACAGCCCAAGCTAAATAGCAACATAATTCCCCTTCCTGCATGACATCACCATGCACCACCCCACAAAGGATAAATTCATCTGCACAAAAAAATATATGTGCGTGAAAGTGATGGTGTTTTCCTCTATAAATTAATACATTATTGGCATCAGAAAAGCAAGATATATAAATACAATCCAATTTATCATCCTTTCCATACACATGTAATTTTATGGACATGAAAAGACAATTACACACACACATAAACTGTAGTAAAATGTAGTACGTAGGAAATTTTATATGAGCAGTGAAAGGTATAATACATGCATATAAACTCTCTGGTCCCTCAGATAAGCCAAATTTTCTTGCTAGTTTCATACATGAGCTTAAGTTGTAAGATCACATTTCAAGTTGCACTACGGAAACAAAGGCTTTGCGGAGTATGATTTGCCGAGGGCATTTTCTCGGTCACTCGGCGAAGAGCCCAGTTCTGTCAAGTTGAGGAGTTTTGGCACTCAAGATATATACTGTGTAATTTGTCCTCGTTGTTTAAAGTGATTGCAATAAATTATATATATAGTCTATATTGTACTCTTGAGTGAATATTTTAAAAATATGCAGGGTGTAGCTTTGGCACGTCTGTTATATCCTTTAACACATTGTGCAGCATACTGAACAATAAAGACTGCAGTGAAGGTGCAGTTCTATTACAATTAAAATTCAGCAACTCTTCAACAGATTTAACATTGTTTGATGGCAAATATTATTTTGGAGTCATCCAAAACACTATTTCCATTATATTATACCAGAAGCCTATACCATATGTAATACTGAACATGTTATTGAGATAAAAAAACAGAGAGTCTCAAAGCAAAATGGCTAGCATTAGAAGGAGCAAACATGTATTATAGCATACAAAATCAGGAATAAAAGTTAGATATAGATGGTTCGAATATTATGTGTGAAAATCTTATATTGTTTTACACATTTTAGGTTAAAGAGATATGGACTTACTTTACTTTAAGATTAAAAAACTTTTCTGGAAGAGGCATACCAAACAAAATACACACCAAAACCTTAATTACTTTGATCTCTTCTACAAAAACTATATATACATATATATGAAATTGTGGTATTGAGCTTATATCTTTTATAAAATAAACTAATTAAGGGCTCCTTTGGAATGGAGTATTTTCAAAGGAATTTTGGAGGATTTAGTTTAATTTCTGTGAAAATCTTGTAAAATTCATGTGTTCCAAAGGAGTCCTAGACAATTTAAGATAAGTAAAAACTGATCTTCATGAATTTTGTGATCTAGGGATTTTGATTTTTTTTTGACCCTCTAGATCTTGATGAATTTTGTGAGGGGGCTTTGGAGTGAGTAAACATGTAATGTATATGGAACTCAACTTCTTGCCCGGCCGGTGCCTGGTAATGTTGAACTAGTAGGATTAACTATTTATGCATTCTTACTAATTATGTATCTAAACCAACCACTCAAATTTATCAATAGTACTATTATTAGTCGAATTTCAGATCTTTGTTAATGTATACCACAAGGCACTACTCCATAACGTAACCAAAGACCTATTATCTGATATATTCTTCAAAAAATAAAGCTGTCCAAGCTACAGAAGAAATAAACTCCTCATGCAAAACAATAAATTGTATGATTGCATTGTATCATGTTTTTGAACGAGGATGGATCCCCCAATTTGCATTAGCAGAGAAACTGATTTTAGGCAACCAAGGTTTAGTTTGTCATAAATTGTTTCTTCTTAATATCTGCAATAATTGTGAGGAGTGTTAAGTTACTCCAATGCATCTAGGGTTCAGGGATCACACCTGAAATTCTGAAATTTCTAGCTCAAATCTCGATCCAGTACAAAATGCACCCGAACTGACGAATCATATGGACATGGATCACCGGAGAACTCAAAAACTTCAAAAGTCTCAAAATTAGCGCATCAACCAAGACTAACACAGATTTTGTTAGTAAAATTAGCTAAAGAATATTCAAGCAGCTAGCAACATAAGATTTTCCAACTATGTAATATGATGTGTCTTGCCCAGAAATATTATGAACACAGACACCCACTGAACAAATCGTCAAGTCAATTAATTAACCGGTAAATATATTGATAACTAGCATAGGATCATAACAGAGGACAGCGTAATTAATCAAGCCATATATATCGATAATTTGATATAGAAAAACCTTCAAATTTTAAAACCTTATTATTTTTTCATATACCATGCACACAAGAAATCACCTTGATTAGTAGTACTCCTCCGTTGTCGAAGGCTCGCAGTTCATATCATCTCCTCAAGATGGTTGTGGTAGTGGTAGTAGTACTCCAATCCGTCCATTGGCCATTGCTCAATTGTAGTCGTCTCTGCCGGCGTCGACACGCTCCAGGCGTGCTCGTCCATGAGCGCCACCGGCGAAGCAGATGATCCGACGCCTCTGCTTCTCGCCTGAATGACCTGCTTCTCCGTTGACATCTCCCTCGCCCGCGCCGGTGCCTTCGCCTTCGCCTTCTCGCTCGCATCGTCCTTGGTGCCGGCACTGGTGCTGGAGGAGCTCGCCTCCCCTTTCTCCTTGGCCGATGCGGCGGAAGCAGAAGGCTCCGGCGGCGGCACGGCCGCGTCCGAGTCCCCCGGCGCCGCCGCGTCGGCGAGGCTGAGGTGGTCGATGGCCGGCTTGGACTGGGTGAGCAGCCAGTCCACGGTCTTGCTGGCCTTGTCGAAGCCGAGCTTGTCCTGCAGCGCGAAGAAATCGCGCGCCACGCCGACGGACA
>KE371820.1:691705-706657 GCA_000418225.1 Zizania latifolia | reverse complement strand
GAAATTGATGAATCGACCATGAAATTGATATGCATGAAATGGACAATTGATGTATGAGATGATCCTGTGATGTACACTGATTGTGATCGAACTGTTTGATTACACCAAAATTGATAGTTAATCTCTCGATCATGTTTGGTGTCTTTTATCATTTCTTGTTGGTGGTTCAGCGATTACTTTCTGTTCTTTTGTTCTAGTGTCACGTTGCACTGGAGTGGACCATTTTAGCCTAGAGCTTTATCGAGGTCACTCGCAAACGTGACACTGAGAAGTTGTGAAATTTTTATTTTCGACCATTCACCCCCCCTCTGGTCGCCTACTCTGATCCTACAGCACCACAGGATGTCGAGCAAAACTGTGTGAACGTCTTCGCCTACCGACCCGGTTGCAGGGACACTGACTTGTGCTGCTAGAACATCCCCAACCAGTTCCCCAATGTTAAACGGGAACAGGTCAACAAAAGACTGTAAAAGGAGAGGATTAGTAGTGGCTGACAAAAACATGCAACAAGAAATCGGTAAAAGAAGGAACTAACCAATGGGAGTCTTGGAAGGCTAGAGTCGGCCGTTTGTTTCGTGGTCTGATTGGAGCCACCCACGGACACTTCTAGATCAGCGGCAGCGGGGAGAGTCTCTAGCGCAACAGCGGGATCGATCAGCCGATCAGGGGTAGCCAACGCAGAGTGAGAAATGACCGTCGGGCTAGCCATCGGCCGATCAGATTGGTCCATGACAGGATTCACAGTGGTTGGACCAGCACCCACAGACAAAACAGTAACAACAACCTGCTGCAATGGAAAGTTAAGGAGCGAGAAAGATGAAGTGTTGGGTGACGATGTTAAAGTTACTTATAGGGACCGTCGTGCTAGTTGAGACATCAGCCGATGCAACAACAGAAGGATTTGTCGGCGATGACAGCACACGAGCGGCAGTTTTCTTCTGCCGAGGAGTAGGAGGGACGATAGTAGCCTTTTTCTAGGGTGGGTTAGCATCCCATGTCGCCTTAGGCGCCCCACATCTTTTTGACCCTTTTCGAGGAGGAGGTGCAGTGGTTGATGGAGTGGCATTTAGAAAAGCTGTCAGAGTTCGTGCGTCACACCCGAAGTTTAGATTGTTGGATGGAGAAGCATAGATGATCAACTTCCTACTTTGGCTTTGCATCGGCACTGCAACACGGGTACCCTAAAAAGAAATATATTAGCATAACACTCACGATGGATAAACTAGCATAAGGCCGACAAGAGAAGAGGGCCAATAGAGGAAATACCTCTTCATCAGCTCCTATGTATCCAATGTTGAAGCTAGAGCGAATGGTACATGTGGCTAGGTTGAAAAGATGAAGTCGCCACTCATTCCAAAAGTGAACGAAGGAGGTGGAACAAGCAGTGCAAGAATTCCAATCCTTCAAATCACCAAAGGACAGATCGAAGAGCAAGCTCATAATATAGTGGTATTCCAATGAACAAATGCTGCATTGGGCTCGGATTTTGCCAAAGAAGAAGAGGTCCATCGACAGCTGACTGAGTCCAAACTGACGAGAGTACATAGTCGGATGATAACACTCATACGATGGGTCTGATCGGCCTTGAGAAACACCGATAGGAAGAAGGCCGGGGTGAATGGCGGCAAAGAAATTTACATTTGATGTATCATCGGTCCTAATATCAGGCAGCCGAAGGTGACCAGGGTCTTCATAATCATCGGTGCACGAATAGACGAACCATACTCGAGCAAAATCAGAGATTCCAAAACAGAAGAGCCTGAACCACTCGCCCACCCTGTTGGACGATAGCAGTGCACCTATGATCATAGAAACAGCTTCGCCGAAGGATGTGCATCGGTGGAACCAGGGCGCCTTGTCCTCACGATAGTCACTAGAAAAGTCGAGGCTGAGCAGAGGAGGGTTGTTGATAGCTTCGCACATATATAAGTTCAACCACATCTGCACAAACCACCATGGGCCACTGACACGGTCGATGGGTCTACTACACAATAACCTTTCGGCAATCTGATGCATCAAAAAAAAGATAGATCCGAGGAGTATACGGCCGATCGGTAGCTTGTGATGATCAGCGAGGTGTAAATACTGGAAGACTTGGGAGGGTCCACAAGAAGAACCACAGAAAAAGTTCCCTAACCACATGTTGAGAAAGGCAGCATGCTCTTGGCGGCTGACGATGCATATCTTCTTATTGTGATGCTCGATATATCTTCTCCAGTTATTGAAGTCACCGGTCTTTAAGCAGTGAGAGGTTTCAATGCAGAAATCCATATTGTGATTGGTTGTCACGTTGTCAAGACTGGTCAACATCGCCACATCAAGGAGGGTGGGTCCCATCAGACCATGACTGAAGATAAAGACGTTCAGAGCGTCAGACCAAAAATAACAGGCGACAACCAGAAGTGAATGGTCCTTTGGGGGATCGGCCAACGACAGTCTAATACAGTGGCCGATTTTCAATCTCATCCTAGAATACACGCTTTGTGGCCGATACGTGAAGATACAACAAATGTCAGACCTAAGGATAAGAATCCAAATCAAGAACTGGAAAGAGAGAAAAATGATTTGGCTACTGGCTACCTAATAGGATAAACAATAAGTAAATTGCAGGAAGTAAGATAGGAAGAACACAAAACGAAATGGAGAAGAAAAATATGGTTTCATTCATCAGATGCCCCTCCTCCAAGACACAGCGACGGCTTATATTGAGAACGCAACCAGCAAAATGACAAAGTGACGTCCATAGGAATTAAGAACAGATTTAGACTAAATAGTGATTACTCTAATTAATTATGACCATCAAACATCTTTCCACCATCCAGGTAATTTATATTAGAGATCCAATCTTTCTCCTTACTGAGCCTTCTTTAGGGGTGAAAGTGATTCGGATAGTTTCCGTCCGAATCCGAAAAAACGGATTCGGATCTGGATTTTTCTATCTCAAATACGGATTCGGATTCAGATTTTTTTCTTGGATACGGATATGAATATGATATCACTAATATCCGACGAATATGGATATGGATTCGGATAATCCGAATAATTTCTATTCAGATATCCGGATAATTTTTTTTAGCTAGAGCTTGGCTGCTGCCACACATTGCCTCCTCCTCACCGCATACTATCTCCTCCTCTTGCCACGCCGTCCAGCACTCCAGCCCCTGCCGCTGCCCCGCTTTCCCGTCGCCCTGACATGCCATGGCTGCCCTATTTCCACGCCACCCCACTGCCGCCCCACCGCACCACGACCGCCCCGTGACCGCCCCACCGTGCCACGTCCGTGCCGCCCTGCGACTGCCTCACCGCCCTGCCGTGCCACCACGCCGCCACCCCGCGACCGCCCCGCCATGCCTCGGCCGCCCTGTTACCGCGCCCCCACCGTGCCATGGCAGCACCGCTCAGGAACAGGGAGGGTGAGGAAGAAAGAAGCAGGAAGCAGAGAGGAAGGGAAAAAAGAACAAAGAGAAAGGGAGAAAGGGAAAAGTAGAAAGACAAAAGAGAAAAGAGAAAAGAAAGAAAATATTATTTTACACATTTGGAAAATTTTAGAAATTGGGAGATTTCTAAGATTGAAAAATCTAACATTTCCTACTAGACTAAAAAGGAATCGAATCTTTTGAAAAATTTTGAAATTCAGAAAAGTCCTTAATTTGAAAAGTGTTTTAATTAAAAAACATCTTATTATATATATACTACACATACTAAAAGAGCATTTGTATTTTATCTACATGTTGTATTTGTAAAGTAGAAAATATTTTTTTGTTCCGATAAATATCTATAATCATATTTGTATCCAATCCGTATTCACTCTGTATTCGTATCTGATAGAATCCGTTTCCATATACATATCCGGAGTATCCGAATTCGAATCCAAATTCAAGAAAAAATATAAAAAAGATATGATATCACTAATATCTGTCCGTATTTGATCCGTTTTCATCCCTACTACTAGTAGGCCACTGGAGCCCGCCACCAAGCCACAACATCTCGTGCCCAGCCATTTGCCTGGTGAGAACAATACCTTTTCTTGTAAATCTGGAAGCTTTTTTCCTCGCAAGTTCATATGATTTATTTCAGATCTAGTTATTTCAAGTCTGTATGTTTGATTTTTGCAATGATCTCAGTCATCAACAAATAAACTATACATGCATAATCTCGTATAAAGAACTAGAGAGCAGAAAGCTGAAACTTGCGCAGCTAGAGTAGGAGCTTCTGAAAGCTCGTCAGCACGTAAATATTTATGAGTTGTATGTTGTAATGATCTAGTTATTTCAGATCTCTTACAAAGAAAAAATGATCACTCTAGCGTGTCTGGAAACAAAACAAAGATATGAAAAGTGTGTGGTTGCCATGGAATATGCAGAGTTCAGTGAGACTACTACAAACATTGGAGAAACTAACTTGAGTCAGTTTGGTCCAAGTATTGTTGCCATGGAATAGTTTGGACCAAGGACAAAAACTGGTTCATCAAGTATAATTTTTATAGGACCAAGGACAAAAACTGATTCAGTTTGCTGTATGTATAATTGCTGAATGAGGTATTACCACAGTGCAGTGTTCTTTGCTTGAGCTAAGATGTAGTTTTGCCATTCACTTTTTAGGCATGGACTCTCTTTTGGCCATTATGATGCATAGCATGAGATGCTATATATCACCTAGATGTAGAACCTTTAGTTACAGAGCTATTAAAATTTTTAAACAAAACATGCTGAAACTATTTGAAATGTCTCATCAAACATTGATGAATGTTCATACTTTCATGTATAGTTCGATTATTGCTGTTATCATGTTTATGTGATGTTCAAGAAGGTTTTGTTTGTGAGGTATTGATGGTAAGTTTGTAACATTACAGGATGAGCTGCGTGATGTTATGCTGTTGGTTAGAGGTGGATAACGAGCCAGTTCGATTCGTTTAGCTCCGCTCGTTATGTTAACGAGCTAGCTCGGTTTGACTTAGTTCAGCTCACGAGCCAACTACAATACAAAAAACAGTGGAGGCCAGTGGGGGCGGGCGAGCAGCAAGCCAGTAAGATTGGAGGCGGCTACCGGTGGGGGCGGGCGGGCGGCAAGCCCACGAAGTTGGAGGTGGCGGCTGATCGGTGGGAGTGCGGGACCTTAGGATCTGGGGGTGGCGATGGCAGTTGGCGGTGGTGGTCGACGATAGCGTGGGGGCCTAGGGCCTGGGCGGCGGCGGTCGGCGGCGTGGGGGCCTAGGGCCTAGGCGGTGGTGGTCGTCGGCGGCGTGGGGGCCTAGGGCTTGGGTGGTGGCCGTCGACGGTAGCAAGGAGGGCTTGGGGCCTGGGCAGTGATGGTCGGTGGCAGTGTGGAGGCCTAGGGCCTAGGTGGCATCGGTATGGGGAGGTGTGTGCTGTGTGGTAGAGACGGAAAGTTGGGCTATGGCATTAGGTAAGTCATTTGAGTCAACAAGGGTTTAACTATTTGGTGGGTTTTAGTGGTCTGAACATTTGGATGGGTTGCTTGCTTACTGTTTGGGGCCGAGCTCTTTAAAGTTACGAGTAGCTTGAACTCGCTCGTTATACTAACGAGCTAAGACACCTGCTCAGCTCATTAGAAAAATAAAACAAGCTGAGTCGAGTCAAACCGAGCTAGTTACAAGTTGAGCGAGCTAACAAGCTACGAGTTTTTGTCCAGCCATATTGCTGGTGTTTGCAAACAAACAAGATCTTCCTAATGCTGCTGAAATCACAGACAAGCTCTTCGCTCCCTGCGCCAGCAGCACTGGTATGGGTCTTACTCTGCGGCAGAAGTTTTTGCCCTGCTATAGAAAGCACTCTGTTGCACTATCCAGCTGATAAATTTTATTTTTAGCCAAAATGTATCTAGAATCTAGACAGCTAACGACCTGCCATCAATTTCCTGAAAACAGGCTTGAAGCATTTCGCCATGACTTTTTTAATCAAGATATGCTGCCGGATATCCAAGCGAATGCTGCCATTTTACCGTATCATAAACTATATAGTCATGACAGATTGGGTGTTTTGGGAAGATAAAGCTCGGTCTCTTGGTTAAAGGAGTTTGCTATTTTATCCCGTTGTCTTTGTGAGAAGACACGAGCATTGTCCTATTTAGCAGACATAACCGGTGATTTTTGTTCTATTTTGGTCTTTCTCTCTGTTTATATTCATTGAAGAACTAATTATGACTGTTGGGGTTTTGAGAAGAAGGTTACTATACGTAGTAGCGGATCTAGAATTTTACTAATAGATATGCCACGTCAAAATCTCAATATATAATTCGGTAAAATAATTTTTAATTGGGTAAATACTCATTAAATTTGTACCGTAATTTATTATAAATGCACTAAATACTATGATAAATCTTAAATTGAAAAAAATAAGTTAAAAACTTCTCTGACTTCAAACTTAATGGATGTAGTGCGTCAAAATTTTTATATGCAATTCGATAACATCAATTTTTAATTAGATAAATACTTATTAAATTTGTACCCAAGTACGACTTCAATGAGTGAACAGTAAAACAATATTATTATGAAGACTTTTGGCAAAATCGCTGCTGCCAGGGATCGAACCAATATAACACCTCTGGTCTGAAGAAAAAGTATCCCATCCATTGTGCTACACGGTGCTTACTACAATGAACAAACATGCTCATAGTAATATAGGAGCCTAGGCCTAGGTATGCCAGGGCCAACCGAGCATACCCTTTGGCTCCGTCTCTGACTATACGGATGATGATTGATGATATACTTGCATATGGATAAGACTTAAATTTTTATTGGATGATTCATATGTATACAACCAAACACCGTCTATATGATACAACGCTCATACATACAATTAATCAAACAATATATCAGCTCATCCAGCATCTATATATACATACAACCAAACAGAACCGGTTGCATTACCCTGTCAGGCTAAAGGCAGTTAGGATGATAGATATGAGCAAGGCTAGGGGTGTGCAAGCAACCAAACATGCCCTTATCTACTCATAGATGTTTTATACAAAATTTGATTTCCCCTTTTTTAAAATAAAAATGAATATACTGATAGAGGAAAAAGAAAGCAATGTAGCACCTTAATCCTCACACCTTCTGCAGATTATGGAGAAAGGTATTAAAATGTGTGAAAGTAATATTGGTAGATTTTTAATAAATAATAAAAATAACGACTTGCCAACAAAAACCATGGAAAAACCGATGTAAAAAATGAAAGAAGGTACTCTATCTGAAATCATGGTACTCTATCTAAAAAGTAACGACTTGCCAACAAAAACCTTGGAAAAACCGATGTAAAAAATGAAAGAAGATACTCTATCTGAAAAAAGAATTCCTGGTGAGAAATTTTGCTCGATCTGAAATCATGGGATGCTCTGGGAATAAAGAGTGTTTCCTCTTTCGCAAAATATATTTCACCCACATATTTTAACATTTAAACTCTATAAATATAAATTTTGTCTCACAGTCAGTTGAATGACATGCAGTTTTAGTGATATAAAAATTATATTATTAGATTAATATACTTTCATGTGATGTAAAGATAATAATATATTTATTCAAAAAATTACTAATTAAAGTTTGTTTCAAATTTCAATACTAGTAAACCGTGAGCGCGCATAAACCACGCATCAACACAATGACGACACGATTAGGTGAAGCGAAGGATGGACCGGCTATCTCGTCATCATCGCCACCGTCTGGCTCGCAGACTTTCCAGCGTCCACACGCTCCCGGCACAAAACTCCAAGCCCAGCCGTGGACCATCCCTGCTGCTAAGCTCACCACAGCCACGAGTCAGTCCGCCCACGGCCACCCGCCTCGCCGACGCCGCCGACGTCACGCGCGATCCCCCCACGCTGCGCGGCGCCTCGCCGCGACCCGCGAGATGCAGTTCCTCACCGCCTCCGCCTCCTCCGCCGCGGCGTCGCCGCTCCCGCCCTCCGCCCGCCTCCTCCGCCTCTCGAGGTCCCCTCCTTTTCCCCACCTACGCCGCCGCTGCGCTCATCACCTCCCCTCCAAATCTCTCAACCTAGCCCTCAAGCCCCCGCTCCTCCTCGCGCATCGCTCCTTGCCCTTCACCCCCCGCGCCCACGGCGATCACCACCACCACCACCACCACCACCACCATCACGGTCACGGCCACCATGGGCACGGGCACAGTCACCATGGAGCGGAGGTGCACGGGAGTGGCGGGGGCTTGGCGGTCATGCGAGTTGCTAAGGCGATCGGGTGGGCCGACGTAGCCGACGCGCTGCGGGAGCACCTGCAGGTCTGCTGCATCTCCCTCGGCCTCCTCCTCATCGCGGCCGCTTGCCCGCACGTACCGGGGCTCAACTCCGTCAGGCGTCTGCAGGAGGCTCTAATCGCTGTCGCGTTCCCACTTGTCGGGGTAATTCCATGGGCTCTGCTCTTTATTTATCTTAAGTCCTGGATAACCAGGTGCAGTTGAACTTGAAGTTGCAATGCTAAGCTGTGCTCATAATTCTGCCGTGCCTGTTCAAAATAATAGAATCAACCAGTTTCAATTTTCACCAAAAGCTTCTGGTATGACAACTGAGATACTATCGTACTGTTATGAACATATTATCTGGTGAACACTGTTTATTATTAGGGGCAATTCTTCAAGCAGCCATGCTGATTTTTAGCATTAGAACAACCTTATAAATACTTTCAAAATTGAGAATTAAATACTGAGAACTTTGTGCTAGTTGTGGTTCAGTGAGCAGGAAATTCCGCTATGCTTGTGCCCTAAACTGAGTACTACAAAATAAACTTAACAATTTATTGTTTTTAGATGGAATACTTATGTAGTTATGTGACACCTTTACTGTTTATTTTGCAGGTTTCTGCAGCACTTGATGCTCTTGTAAATATTGCCGACGGAAAAATAAACATCCATGTCCTCATGGCTCTTGCAGCATTTGCTTCTATATTCATGGGAAACTCATTGGAGGGTGGCCTGCTTCTTGCTATGTTTAACTTAGCTCATATTGGTACGTGTATTTGACAAACTTATCACTTATGTTAGCATCTGTTTGTATACTCACTGAAAGTTTTATGTTATTTCTTATAGCTGAAGAACACTTTACAAGCAAGTCAATGATAGATGTGAGACAGCTGAAGGAAAATCATCCAGAATTTGCACTGTTGTTAGAAACATGTGGAGACCAGTCAACTCAGTTTTCAAATTTATGTTACTCAAAGGTTCCTGTGCATGACCTCAAAGTTGGTTCTCATATTTTGGTCAGAGCCGGTGAGGTGTGTTGTTTTATCCAGTCCTTGTATTTTCTGGCTTTGCTTTCCTTTGTTCGTTTACGTTCTTATTTGTCAGGTTTGTCATATCGTTTCTATCTGAGCACAACAGTATATATTACCCCTTTGTTATTTGATACTACTTTTTTATTCTAGATCATTCGAAGTTTTTCTCATTATGGTGCAGTTTTTGTACTTGATAGGCTGTGCCTGTTGATGGAGAAGTTTACCAAGGTTCATCAACAGTTACAATTGAACACCTTACTGGTGAAACAAAACCTCTAGAAAGGACGGTGGGGGATGCTATACCAGGTGGTGCCAGGAACTTGGAAGGAATGATGATCGTAAAGGTTCGCCTTTTTCTTCAAGGAAGATAGAAGAAGCCTCTTCAACTCACTGTCCTTTCCTCATTTGGCCCTCTAGTCCCAATCTACCTCGTTTTGCAACTGCTTTTAATACTGATTTCATTGTGTTGAGTACTCATGCAAAATATAATCCTTCATATGGTTGATGCACTCTTTAGTTGACTTTATTATGGCAAAAGTTTGTCTGGGATTTTGTCTGATGGCAACTTGGTAGGGCTGAAATAGTGAATCTTCATTGTTGCACATCTAGCCATTTGAGAACTAACAATGTCAGATGGGCATATGCATTTTGTAATATGATGGACAAAACTTTACATTTAATATGTAGTAGTTACTAGCATCGAATTTGGTATCTTTCATTCAGATATATTGTATGTTAGTCCAAAATAGTTTATATTTGTCTTGTTTTCCAGAATTTACGTTATCATCACATTGCAAGATAATGTTCATGCTTCTGTTCAACTCTCTTTGTTCTAGGTGACCAAGTCGTGGGAGGATTCAACACTCAACAGAATTGTCCAGTTGACTGAAGAAGGTCAGCTAAACAAGCCAAAATTGCAAAGATGGCTAGATGAGTTTGGAGAGCACTATAGCAGAGTTGTTGTGGCCCTGTCTTTGGTTGTTGCACTGCTGGGACCATTATTCTTCAAGTGGCCCTTTTTTGGTAACTCAGGTATTTTTCTATTGCCACACTATATATCGCTGTATATGTCCTGTTACAAACATAGTCGACCATATCTGACTAGGTCCTCTGATAGGGGGGAAATATTCTTGATGATCTGGCAATTTGTACTGAACTGATAGGATTGACTTTATTATTGAGCTTCACATTGACATTTTCTTTAGTTTGTAGGGGTTCAATTTACCGTGGATTAGGACTTATGGTTGCTGCGTCTCCATGTGCGTTGGCCGTAGCTCCACTAGCATATGCTACTGCAATCAGTTCTCTTGCAAGTAAGGTATTGTTTTAAAGGTTCAGCCGTTTTGAGCTCTACTGGTCATTTTCTTTACTCTGTGCAAGAGAAAGATTACTCAACTTTTAAATTTCTTGAAGAATCTAGTATATATTCATATGTTTATTGGTTTACCAAGCTGGTGTTTTTCCTCCACTTGTCTGTATTAGAGTTATGTGCACAAATATTAATAGAGGTCGGAGCATATTATCTGATCCCTTTGTTGACGTGATTAATGTTGCATCTGTGGAGTGCCTCCTGACAATAACAGGAAGATAGCCATTACAGGTTTAATTGCATGCTTTGAAACTGTGAGTATGCTAGCATAGTGAAATTGTTCACTGAACCTTGCTCTGGGTGTCATCTGTAGGGAATTTTGTTGAAAGGCGGGCATGTGTTGGATGCTCTTTCTGCTTGTCAGTCTATTGCTTTTGACAAGACAGGCACATTAACAACAGGGAAGCTCATGTGCAAAGCTATTGAGCCTATTCATGGTCATTCAGATGTGGTAAATGATTTTAGTAGCGATCAGGCTTGCTGTACTCCGAACTGTGAAAGTGAAGCTCTAGCTATTGCTGCAGCTATGGAGAAGGGAACAACACATCCTATTGGAAGGTGATTGTGTGGATAAAATTTTCAAAGCTTGTTTTGTTTGATTTTTTTGTTTAAGCTAGATGATAAAGTCATATAGTAGTATAATTGTATCTTTTTCATGCTAACAGTAATAACACCATGGTTCATCATTATTTGACCATGATTGCATTGATTTCACAACTTTTGCATGAAGTAACTACCAAAACTTAGTGTGTAATAGAAATTATCTTTGAAGTTTGAACAAAGTCATGAACTCATGATGGGGCTTGGTGCTATTTAACTTGTACCTAGTTCATTGTATTTATCAACTTGAGTCATGTTTACTTCAGATCAGATTGATTAAGGGTGTATTATAACATGAAGCTGAACAACGGCACATATTTTTTTCCAAGGCTAGGCTTATACCTAAAATCTGAAACCACAACTTCTTGAAAAATCAGCCATGCTTGCTGGGTCAAGACCAAATTCTGCATCATCTTACCTAGTCTGGTTGAACGTCATACTTGAATTTCAATTACTGCACAAGTCAACAAAGGCAGTAGTGGCTGTCTTGCACTGGACCATCATGACTCATGAGTCATGGTTGTGGCATTGGGCCTTGCAACAAGGCCTAGCTACGGAAGCTTCTCCCCTTGGTAGTAGGATGGCTCTCCTCGACCATGACCAGATCATGCATGGTCGGCATAGTTGTTATGGCGTCGCCATATCGCTGTGGTGCGATTTGGCTATTCGCCATATGACGCCACAACGAGGGAGGTCTGTGGTGGGCGCCATAGGAGCGTGGCGCTGTTGTGGCGTCGTGTGGCGCCCACCATACGTGAGTGAGGAGTAAAAGTAAACGCTCCTATTCGGTCGAACTCCCATCCCCAAACCCTAGCCACCGCACTCTATTCCCATCCCGCACAATCTGTTCCAGCCACCGACGCCCGTCTCACTTCTCTACCCAGTTCTAGCCGCCATCGCCGTAGAGGTGCGGGAGCCCTGCCAGCCATGGTTCTTAAGGCGGTAAGGCGAGCCGCGGTAACCTACCCATTTGAGTTGACTAGGCGCTTAAGGCGTGCGGCTAGGCGACGCCATACATGTATCCTGATTTAGGATGGAGAGTGGGCATAGAACATGGATATGAGCTCCCAACGAACAAATCAAGCCTTAGCACCTGAGCTCCCAACTAATAACAAGCCAATACACATTTACAAACAGTGAACAGAGGAATTGACTTCATAAGCATTCTGCAATCTACATTCATTGATTTCAATTTCATTCACTCATTCTATGAAATCAACATCAGTAAATTCAACAGCAAATCAACAAATCACAAATCAGCTAGTATACAGGAAGTCTGGATTTCTGGACTCTAACAGAAGTACAGATACATAACAGAGGCAGCCCGCAGCCAAGCAGGAACAGGTGAACAACACTACAACAGCCACCGCATAGCAGAGTCACAGACGTGAAGCCATCGCCAGCCCACTGAATGCTGTCGCCGAACAGATCTGTCGCTACCACCAAAGAGGCCACTGGCCGTCGCTGAAGAAGACGTAGCCGCCGCCGAAGAGGCTGCCGCTGCCGCCGAAGAGGTCCGGTCTTCGGTCCCCTCTCTTCCCTCTATTTCCCCTCTTTCCTTATCTCTTCTGCAGTTGTGCGGCTTGTGCCTTGTGCATGTGCCTTTTTTCCTCCCGCACTCTAGGTCGCCAGTTCCCGCGCTCATTTTCTTGCGTGTGCAGCTTGCCAGCCGACCGTATGGCGCTCGCCCCAGGCCACTGGGCGTCCAGCCAACGCCATATCACGCCTAGGCGAACGCCATACACTCCTTCGCCAAGGCGAGGCCGACGCTCAGCCTCGCAGCTTGCCTGGACGCCTAGGCGACGACTTGAGAACCATGCTGCCAGCCGACGTGCGGGCGCGGGAGGGCAATGTCGCAGCGAGGGCGTGGGAGGTTGGCATCGCAGCGAGGGCGTGGGAGGGTGGCATCGCAGCGAGGAGCCACTCCGGTGGGCGGCGGCGGTGGGAGGCAGCGTCAGGTTGGCTAGAGCTCGGAAGAGGAAGAGAAGAAGGAAAGAGAAGAAGTCAGGAAGAGAAGGAAAGAGAAGGACATCAGGAAGAGAAGGAAAGATAAAAAGAAGGAAAGAGAAAAAAGGAAAGTCAGTTTTTATAATTTGCTTTAAATGATTTTTAATATATGGAAAAAGAAGGAAAGTCACTCTTTATAATTTGCTTTAAATGATTCTTAATAGATGAGGAATTCGAAACTTTTAGTGATAAGATAGTTTTATGTCTTTTATGCTATATTTGCATTGCTATTTTAATGTAATAAATCCTAGACTATGACTTTTGTGCTACATTAAGTCTCTTTTGTGTTACATTTGTATTACTACCAAACTTTACATTTACATGTCGTAGTAATTCTAATGTATTTGATTGTTCGCCATGCCGATGTGTCTATAGCGACACCATGCCGCACGCCATAAGCGCTGTAAAGTTGTGAAGGTGGTAGCTCGCCACGCTTCGTCGCGTCACCGTAACAACTATGGTGGTTGTGCAGGACAACTGACCTGGATGGCAATCCGACTACCTAGGATGGGCAAGCCCACGCGGAGCACTCCAACTATGTAAGTAGTCAAGGGAGTGCTCTCTATGGGCCCCAGGAGTAGGGTGTGCCCTCACGGAGTGCTCCAACCATGTAGCTAGTTGAGAGACGGCTCTCCATGGATCCCCAAGCCTAACAAAGCGCATCAAGCGGAGCTAGGTCTGAAGCACTCGATTAGCCTACATGGAATGCATACGCCTGTCAGGGGCTACTACACATTAAGTGCGGGCGATCTCCTGTATCCAGCTTTGTCATCATATCTGTCCTCTTTTTGTCAAGCGGACAGGGGAACATTCCATTCAATTTGCGCCCAAGGCACTGACTGTAGAGAGGCATCTTGGGAGTCGGGACAGCAAGACGGGTGAGAAAACCAGGCGGCTGGCATAGGTAGACTAGACAAAATAAAGATGTAAGTAGTAAGTGGGGTGTTATCCACCCCTAGTAGCAGCCCGAGTAGTATCAAAAGGAGTAGTTGCTCCCTATAATGGGCAGGCAATCGGAGCTGGGGAGAGCAAAGCGGGAATGAAGCGATCTGAGCTAGAGCAAAGTAGCTTGGTCTAGACCAAGGTGATCTCAGCTCCAGTGATTACAAGTCGGCCGACTAATCGTGATTAGTCATGATTAGTTGGCCTGATCGGTATTTTTTGAGCGATCAGCTCCTCCGAGATGATCAGCTCAGCTAATTTGCTGATTGGCCGACTTGATGGTGGCCGACTTGATTCGGCGGCCAGAGTAGGTGTCGAGCTCGAGCAGGTAGAAGCGCATCTTGGCGGTGCGCTCGAAGCTACAGAGGAAAAACTCAAGCTGCCACACGGGGGTCATCGCGACTGACAGGATCACGCCACTGGCCCCGGTGGGTTCGTCCTCCGCAGTGGTGGCGGCGGATTGGTCCGGATTGGCCAGCGAGGTGGACGGTGGGTTCTTTTGCTTGAGCTTCTTTGTCTTCGCGGAGAGATGATTAGTGGGCTTCTTGGTGAGGGGGGATTTGGTGGGGCGGTGGCTTCTTCCTCTTGCGGCTAGCGGCGGCGGGCAGCCATGACTCCGCCGGGCGCCGGTGCCATTTTCTGGGCTTTCGTGGGTTTGTTTCTAGGGTTTCGTGGTAGATAGAAATGGGAAGAAAAGAAGGAAAATATATGTTGTATACATAGCATGGAAAGTATATACGGAGTATGTGGCAAGCTGTATACATGGCAGGGAAAATATATACATGGCAAGCTATAT
>KE371820.1:646926-666264 GCA_000418225.1 Zizania latifolia | reverse complement strand
ATCATTGTCCAACAATAATATGTCACGCTGCCCCATGGTAAGAAACACAAACCGCTCGGGTGCACGACTCAACCTCTCTGATCGACGTGGGACTGGTGTCTCGATAACAGGTTCTGCAACATCTTGCATATCAAGTTACGGTTTAGTAGGAGCTAAAACACTTTCTAGTGGTTCTCGAACCTCTTCGAGTCGCACCGTGCTCCCACTAACCACTTTCGAGAGAAACTCTTTCTCAAGAAAGATACCATTCCGAGCGATAAACACTTTGCCTTCTTCTCGGTTATAAAAATAATATCCTTTGGTTTCTCTAGGATACCCCACAAAGAAGCATTTATCAGATTTGGGAGTGAGCTTATCAGACGTTAAACATTTTACATAGGCCTCACAACCCCATATCTTTAGAAAAGATAACTCGAGATGCTTCCCAGTCTATATCTCATATGGTGTCTTCTCTACAGATTTAGATAGAACCATGTTTAGTGTGAAAGCAGTAGTTTCTAGAGCGAATCCCCAAAAGGACAATGGGAGATCAAATTGACTCATCATTGACCGGACCATGTCTAACAAAGTTTGGTTCCTTCACTCGGACACACCATTCCATTGAGGTGTACCTGGTGGTGTCAGTTGTGGAACAATTCAACACTGTTTTAGATGATCAATAAACTCATGGCTTTAATATTCACCTCCATGATCTGATCGTAGAAATTTAATTGTCTTGCTTGTATGATTTTGTACTTCATTCTGGAACTCCTTGAACTTTTGAAAGGATTCTGACTTTTGCCTCATTAAGTAGATGTAACCAAATCTACTAAAGTCATTAGTAAAAGTAATAAAGTACTGAAATCAACCTCTGGCTGTAGAACTCATTGGTCCATATACATCAGTATGTACAATGGCCAACAATTCAATTGTCCTCTCACTTTGACCAGTGAAAGGTGACTTAGTCATTTTGCCAAGTAAACAAGACTCACATGTGTCAAACAATTCGAAATCAATTGACTCCAAAAGTCCATCTCTTTGGAGCTTCTGTATGCGCTTCTCATTTATATGACCTAAACGACAATACTGAACATAGGTAGAATTCAAATCATTAAGCCAATGCCTTTTCATATTAATGTTATAAACATGTGTATCCTCAAGATTTAGAATAAATAAGCCGTTCATCAATGGACAAGTACCATAGAGCATACCATTTAAAAGTATCGACAACATTTGTTCTTTATTATGAATTCATAACCATCTTCCTCCAAACATGAAGAAGAGATAATGTTTCTGCCCAAGGCCAAAATATAATAACAATTATTCAATTCCAAAACTAATCCTAAGGGTAGCGACAAAGAATAAACGCCGACGGCCAACACAGCAACTTTTGCACCATTGCCGACGCGAACATCCAATTCGCCTCGTGCACACTTCCTTGTCCTATTCAGCCCTTGCAACGATTTTGCAAGTATGAATCATTGATCCAGTATCAAATACCCATGAATCACTTGGATGAGTAGCAAGATTAATTTTAATAACATTTATACCTAACGTAGAAGCGGAAGTCTCACTTTCCTTCTTCTTCTCGAGTTCTTTCAAGTACAACTTGCAGTTCCTCTACCAATGATCAGTTCTATATACAAACAAGGACTTTGAGACATCATACCTCTCGGCCCGAGCTTGGTTCTCAAACATGCCTCGGGGTTCTACAATCATATTATGGGCATCCCTGTTCTCATCTTGCTTCCGAAGCTCAGAGGACATACTGACAAGCATGAGACAGCTAGCATAGAGTGAATCATTGGCGTGCTTCTCATAAACCCACCGATCCGCTGCAGATGCATTATTTGCTTGTTCATCAGGATAGGGGACGTCTAGAATATATTCTTTTTCTCTTGTTTGAGAACAATTCTCAAGTTTCTATACCAATCAATAAAGTTTGTTCCAGAAAGATTTTCCTTTTCAAGAATTGATCGCAGATTAAAAATGAAAGTGTTCTTTGCAGTAGGTGCCATGATCTACAACAAAATGCAAGGTTCAGCACTATGCTATGTGAATCTTCTATCAAATAAAAGATGCTCCACTACATGATATACATTCGTTTTCCCTCTTACAACATGTAGTGGGACAAGATCCATATTCAACTAACTCCTAGTGAGCTTTGACATCACTGCTAGAAGATTAGTGACATAGGTAAGCATCCTTTTGCTAATCACATCCCTATGTGGCTCTTGTTCGTTGGGGTGGCATCTAATGCCTCGACGCCCAACTCTATGCCCCAAAGTCCAAAACTATTTTGATAGCTTTGTTAAGCAAACCAATACTATGCATATGGTTGTCCGATATCCACCTTGACTGGTCAAGATAAAAGATGGCACCCTGCTTTGGCAGACCCACCATACAATGATCAAAACCTTTGTAGGTGCAGTTATTGGAAAGGGCATCAAAGTTCTTAATTTTCTGAGGAAACTATTCTAACATGGTAACGATGCCTACCGCACATAAAACATGAAAGAATAGTATGACAGGAACATAAGTAAACATCACAGACAATCATATTAACTATGATATAGTATGGCCCTTTTTTTCATGGTAATCTCCATCTCCATGGTTCCTGTCCTTCGGGTCATCTCGCTTCAGGCCTCCATGAACTTATATCTGTCTATTACACCTAATAGCACTATACTAATTACATGAGCAGAAGTATCACATGTCGACGCGCAGGTCGTACAACATTTGAACAGCCTTGGGCTGTGATTAACCATGACACGCAGGTCATGAAAATTACACGTATGCATCATATACATCACAAGGCCATACCAATCACAACATTCTCTGCAAAAAAAGTTAGGCGTAGAATCTACACGTGACTGAACAACACCCAGAACTTCTGACTCAAAGGCCCAGAACGTCCCGTCGAAGGGCCCAGAACTTCCGAGTCAAACCCAGAACTTTTGAAATCAACCTTCTATGTCGAATTTATTTTGCCCCGAAACTTCCGAGTCAAACCCGGAACTTCCAAAAATAACCTTCTGTACGAAGTTTATTTCGGCCCGAAACTTCTGAGTCACACCTGGAACTTTCAAAAATTCAATGAAAAAACAATAGATCCAATCTATTTCCACCACATATCACCTATATGTGAACGATCCAGATCGAACACTACACACGTA
This sequence comes from Zizania latifolia, assembly GCA_000418225.1. Classification (NCBI taxonomy): domain Eukaryota; kingdom Viridiplantae; phylum Streptophyta; class Magnoliopsida; order Poales; family Poaceae; genus Zizania; species Zizania latifolia. The sequence goes on along the minus strand of KE371820.1, from coordinate 663,109 downwards.
GGCTCTGATACCATTGTTGGGTTATGGGGAGGCTACGCTAGCGTTAATTTCAAAAATTTTATCCTGTTCGCCCAGGAACTATGTGTGTAATAGGATCATAGATCGTTACCTCTAGCAGCGCGACATGCTAGGGTAGTGGAAGTAGAGTTGATGAAGCACATCCTCGATCAGCTCCGCTTAGTTCTGTCTCCTCGTCGGCGATGAAGATGATGTAGTCCAGTGATCTCCATGGGAAGATCAGCACCGCAGTAGCAGCGGCGCCTCTACGGTATGCACACGTACAGGGATGGGATCATCTCAAGCCGATATGCTAGTACCGCGTGAGAGGTTAGGGGAGATATGGCCACAACCGGTGTAGCCAGAAGAGGTGGCGGCTAGGGTTAGATCGAAGCAACAACCAACAGCAGCCCTCAACCACGTGAGTAGCCAGTAGCCTTTTCGTCCTAGCGCCTCCTCTCCTTATATAGTGTCCTCTCATGGGCCTTTAATCAGTATTAAAGCTCAACAGATCTAATCTATTCACCTGGCCTGGAAGTTCTGGTCCAGGCCCAGAACTTCCGAAAATAACCTTCTGTACGAATTTATTTTAGTCCGAAACTTCTGGTCCAACCGGAACTTCTAGACACAGACCTTCCGGTCCAACCGAAACCTTTGAAAATAACATTCTATATCAAATTTATTTTGACCCGGAACTTCTGGGTCTCACCTGGAACTTCTGGTTCGTCCAGAACACCTTTCAGGCAGGCCCCAGAACTTCCGGTGCAACCGGAACTTCTGGCTCCTCTAGAAACCGAAACTGGATCTGGCCCGGAACTTCTGGTCTAACCCGAACTTCCGGATGCTCCAAAACCCAGAAATTCTGGCCTCAAGCCAGAACTTCCGGTTCCCCTAGAATTCTCTTGGGCATATTTCCATCAGTGGGAACCACTCCGCCTTCTCCGCCATAAAGTGCATGGTAACCAAAGCGGCGTTCACTGTAGCCGTGGGAGTGGGTACTTGTGGGAACACCTCTACTTAAGCCTGCGTCCCCCTCGGCTCCATTTCTTCTGCTTCTCTGTTGAAATTCCTTCTTCTTAATACCTACAAGAGAGAGGTTGTTGATGTCGCTTGTTGCTCTATGAATCTGCGATGTGCTGGCTCGGCCAAGAAACTGGTCGTTCTGGTCTCAAGATTTTAGGTTCATCCAGTATATTTATCCTTGTGTGAATTTGTTTTGCCTTCACTTGTATGGTGCGTGACTCTTTGTTTTGGTGTTATAGTAGGACGTCGTATCCTTCTCGAGACCTTTCCATTGCATGGATTTTTTCGCTAACATGCTATCATCTGGCGCTCTTATGCTGCCTGTCTTGACATCTAGATGCCAAGGTAGAGACTCGATCCTATGAGAGAAGCTGGAGACATCCATTGACACAAGCGCCCTAGAGGCGGTTTCTGACCTCGCCATTGAGGTTGAGGCGCTTCTGCTCTCCCTTTGTACTGGTCTCTCAGGGTCGGTGACTATCTCTTTCGGTCGAGACGAGGATCGTGTAGAGTCGCTGCTGCCATGGTAGCAGCCCCCAGGATCCCTTATGCTCCTAGCGGTTGTGATAGGTTGATGCTGCGTCACGGGGAGTTGCTGTGAGAACCTTGGTGCTCATAGCCATCACGTTTGCTTTGCAGAATGCTGTCTCTGGCCGTCTGTGTACCTTTTTCTTCTTTGTTAGTCGAAGGAGGCTACGTCCCCTTCTTTGAAGCAGTGTAGCTGTTGCTGTGTCTCCTTCTTTGAAGTAGTCCAACTCCTATAAAAGATTAGTTCTTTGAGAAATAAAGGTGCTTTTAAATTTACGTTACACATCTTGTACTACACATCGTGTGCGTTTTGCCACCCACACGGTGTATCTCAGTGAAGTCGATGAAGATGCTAGACTGTGGGTGTACGGCTAAGTAGCCGGCCCTCTCCTAGGTCCGGTTGTGTGCATGGCGACCATATGTTGGCCAACTCGGAGGGGGATGTAGTCCACATGGGTCAATGAGTTCTTTGAAGATGCATGATTGTGGGTGTACGACTAAAGAATCGACCCTCTCCCAGGTCTGATTGCATGCACGGCAGCCATCGGGCACCCAACACGGAGGGGGATGTAACTAGCATGGGTCGGTGAGTTCTTCAAAGATGCACGATTGCAGGTGTATGACTAAAGAGTCGACCCTCTCCCCAATCTAGTTGCATGCACGGCAGCCATCTGGCGCCCAACACGGAGGGGGATGTAATCGGCAATGGTCGGCGAGAGAAGCGCTCAACTGTGGGCATACAGTCTTAGGGCTGACCCCTTCCTGGCCTAGTTGCATGCCTAGGGGGAAGTAGTCGGTGAGGTCGGTGAGAATAATGCTCCATTGTGGGTGTACAGCCATAAGAATGACCCCTTTCTGACCTAGTTGCATGTCTGAGGAAAGTAGTCGGCAGTGTTGATGAAGAAACGGCACCATGGGATCGATGATTGCCTAAACATGTATCATCAAGAAAAGTTATTTAACAAAGCATTGTTAGGCGTAAAACTGATGAAGGTGCTTGATGTTCTAGGAGTTTGATACTGCTTGCCTGTCTTCTCGCATTAGCCTGTACGCCCTAGTCTTGTTACTTCAGAGATGATAAAAGGCCCTTCCCAGGGGGCAGAGAGTTTGTGCATCCCAGTGATTGATTGTACTCGGCGAAGTACCAGGTCACCCACCTTGAAGCTTCTAGTTTGCACATTATGGTCATGATATTGTTGAAGGATTTATTGATATTGATCTGATTGCACTATGGCTGCTATCCGGGCCTCTTTGATGGAGTCGATGTCTTCGGCCCTTGTCTGCTCCGTAGTTCCTTCGTCGTAGTATTGAACTCGGGGGGAGTTGTGTAACATATCGATCGGGAGGATCGCCTTAGAGCCATAGACGAGGAAGAAGTGTGTCTGTCCCATGCCCCTGTTTGGCTGTGTGCAGAACCCTCAGAGTACCACGAGGAGTTGTTGGAGCCACTTCCCAGCATACTTCTGTAAGGGATCAAAGATTCGGGCCTTTAGACATTGGAGAATCATCCCGTTAGCACGCTCGCACTGTCCGTTGGCTCGAGGGTGGGCAACCGATGCATATTTGACCTCGATCAATCTCACCTCGCAGAAATCCCAAAAGTCATTTGCTGTGAACTGAGTCCCGAGGTCGGTTATAATTTGGTTCGAGATGCCGAACTGATAAGTGATTCCTTCGATGAATTGTGCTGCTTTTTTGGCCGTATAGTTCTTCAGAGGCATGACTTCTATCCACTTAGTGAATTTGTCGATGGCTACCAAGAGCTAGTTGATACCTTGGGGAGCCTTTTGAAAAGGTCCCACCATATTGAGCCCCTAGCAAGTGAAGGGCCAAGTTGGCGGGATTGTCTGAATGGCTTGAGCTAGGAGGTGGCTTTGCTTGGCGAAGAACAAGCAGCCGGTGCACTTTTTGACTAGTTCTTTGGCGTCGTTGTTGGCTGTTGGTCAATAGAAGCCTGATCGAAACGCCTTTCCAACCAACGCCCTTGCTTCAGCGTGGTTGTTGCATGCCCCTGCATGAATTTTATTAAGGATTTGGAGGCCATCGCTCGGCAAGATGCACTTTTGGAGTATCCTTGTTGAGGCCACATGCTTGTATAGTTTATCCCTGATGACTACGTACTGCTTGCTTTGTCTCGCCAGTCATTTGGCCAGGATCTTGTCTTCTAGAACTGTGCCTTTTAGAATGTGGTCGATGAAGGGCTGTCGCCAGTCATCGAGGTTCTCGAGTATGGCGACGATCGCTGGTGGGCCAGTGACCTGGTGCTCGTCTTCCTTAATTGATGGTTTGGTAAGTTCTTGGATGAATACGCCCTTGGGGACTATCGCTCGAGAAGAACCGAGGCGGGCCAGGGCATCAGCTAACGAATTATCATCACCGAGGATATGGTGAAACTCCAGGCCAAAGAATTTGCCTTCGAGTTTTCAAACCTCGGCGCAATAAGCATCCATCTCGTCACTGCTGTAGGACCAGTCCTTGTTAACCTGGCTAATGGCCAGCTTAGATTCTCCATAAACCATGAGTCATTTCACCCCGAGGGATACTGATATCCAGAAGCCATGTATCATGGCTTCGTATGCTACCACGTTGTTTGAAGCCTTAAACAGCAGTTGTAGTACATAACGCAGCTCTTCTCCGTTTGGGGATATAAGGAGAAATCCCACGTCGGTGCTATCTATGCTTAGAGAGCCATCGAAGTACATTGTCCAGTATTCCTTTTCTTCTCGGCTTGGGGGTAGTTGTATCTCGGTCTACTCAGCAACGAAGTCGTCTAGAGCTTGCGATTTTATGGCGTTGCAGGAGTGGAATTCCATCGTGTACTCCCCCATCTCAATGGCCCACTTTACAATTCGCCCTGTTGCATCTTGATTGTGGAGTATGTCGCCTAGAGGATACTATGTCATGACCACGATCTTGTGGGCTCGAAAGTAATGCTTTAACTTTCGAGAGGTGACCAGGACAGCGTAAAGGAGCTTCTGTACTTATGGATACCTTGCTTTTGATAGGTTGAGGACATCTGATATGAAATATACCGGCCTTTGGACTAAAAAGATATGTCTCTCTTCGGGCCGCTCGACTACCACGGCCATGCTGACAACGTTAGTCATGGCGGCGATGTAGAGTAGGAGAACCTCCTCTGGATTTGGAGCCGTGAGGATTAGTTGTGAGGTCAAAAATTTCTTCAGTGCGAAAAATGCCTCATCGGCTTCGGCTGTCCATTGAAAATCTTCCTCTTTCTTCAATAATTTGAAGAAGGGAGCTCCACTTTCTCCGAGATGAGAAATAAATCTCCCGAGGGCTGTCATGCAGCCAATGAGCTTCTAGACTTTCTTGGCGTTGTTGGGCTTTTCCATCTTCATTGTTGTCGCTATTTTATCTAGATTGGCCTCAATGCCCCGGTTGCTGACGATGAACCTGAGTAATTGTCTGGACGGTACTCCAAAGACACACTTATCAGGGTTAAGCTTCTATCAAAACTTTCATAGGTTTATGAATATCTCAGCAATGTCACTGATGAGGTTGTCTCCTTCTTTGGATTTGATGACCATGTCATCGACATATGCCTTGATGTTGCGGCCAATCTGCTCTGAGAGACATCGCTGGATGGCCCACTGATAACTTGCTCCCATATTTTTGAGGCCGAAAAGCATGGTTGTATAACAGTATGCTTTGAAAGGTGTGATGAAGGATGTTTTCTCCTGGTCTTCTTCTTTAAGGCACAGGAGGGAGCATCCTGCCATTGAGTCAACAACTTGGTCTATCCGAGGGAACCTAAAAGAATCCTTCGGACAGTGTTTGTTTAGGTAGGTGTAGTCGATGCACATTTATCATTGTCCTGTCTTCTTTCTTACTAGGACTGGATTAGCGAGCCATTCGGGATGGTAAACTTCATGGATTAATCCTACTGCTAGGAGGCAAGCGATCGCGACTTTGATCGCCTCTTTCCTGTCTTGGGCAAACCTCCGTAGCTTCTGCTTTATCGGTTTAGCAGTTAGGTATATGTAGAGTTTATGCTCGATCAGCTCCCACGGAACCCCAGGCATGTCAGAGGGCTTCCATGCAAATATATCCATATTGGAGCACAGGAAGCTGACGAGCGTGATTTTCTATTTGGGGTCAAGTCCTATCCCAATGGTTGTGGTCTTTGTCAGGTCGGCGTCAGAAAGGACGATCTTCTTGGTGTTCGAGGGTGTGGGGAAGATCCCCGAGGGAGTTGGTGCCTTGGCTAGAACTTCTAAGGTCTCAGGAGGATGTGCTCGAACTTGCCTGAGGGTTTCCTACATTTGAGCCGATAGGTCAACAGCCTCAGCCAGGACAAAACTGTCTTTCTCACATGCGTGAGAAGTACCGATGTTTCCCCGAACAGTGATAACTCCACTAGGACCCGGCATCTTGAGTACCAAGTACGGGTAGTATCCTATGGCCATGAACTTGGCTATGGACGGCCTTCCGAGGATGGCGTGGAACGGAATATCATACTTCATGACCTAGAAGGTAATGTGCTTGGTCTAATAGTTGTCTCGAGAACCAAACATGACCGGTAGAGTTATTGAGCCGAGTGGTACCGAGGTACCGAGCTTTGCCCTAGTATAATACTATAAAACGGGAAGTTGTCCTCATTTTGGAGGCTGTCGACTGGGATGCCAAGATCGGTGAGGGACTAGCGGAAGAGGATGTTCAATCCACTCCCTCCGTCGATCAAGACTCGCCTCATGCATACCTTGAGTATCACCGGGTCGACAACTAGAGGCCAATGCCTAGTCTTCGGGACATTAGTCCATTGGTTATCTCAGGAGAAGCTGATCAGGACTTCCGACCAACACAGCTGTTGGATCTCCTTGAACCCTGCGACATTTATGCGTCAGTCTAGAATCTTTTGTTGCCGTTTAGTTTTGGCTGATGTGGGGCCCCTAAAGATGATATTCACCATCTTATGAGGCTCCTAGAAATCGTTGTTGTCTTGAGGCTGACTATCCTTCCTTGGGGCGTCATCATCGTCCCGGTGACTATTGCCTTGGCGGGGATTACCACGGAATTCCTTAGCGAGTACATCTTGTAAGGAATAGCATTTATACATGGTATGCTTGCCCTTTGGATGAAACGGGCAGGGTTTGTCGAGTTCCTCCAACATGGCTTTGTCTTCCTAGCGTCGTGAACTATAGGTTGTGCCACAGTTCTTTCCGTCTTCCTTTTCCGCTCTTGCTTGCCTCGAGAGGATCTCGGTTAGTCATCCTCTCGTTAAGGGGATTGAGGACTGTTGTCTCTATTCTGAAGAGATCAGTTCTCGTGGCGTGATCGTTTTATCTTTTCTCTTTGAGCATCTTCACAGTCGACGTAGCTTTCTGTAATAGAGATCATCCGGGCTATAGTCTTTGGCTTCTTTCTCACGAGGGCCCCGTGCAACTCAGAAGAGTGATGCATGGCATCAATGAAGCAATTGATGATGTCTTGCTCATTGATGTCCATGACTATGGTCCTTTTCTCTGAGAACCTCTGGATAAAGCTGCGGAATGTCTCATCCTCCTTTTGTCACAATCGTTGTAGGTTGTATCAAATCTCGGGCTTCTGCCACGTTCCTTGATAGTTGTCGATGAAGGTAGAACAGAGCTCTACCTAAGAGTCAATAGAGTTCCTGGGTAGGCTCAAGAGTCAGTTATTGGCGGACGAGGAGAGCATGACTAGAAGGTAGTTAGCCATGACCCCTTCATCTCCTCCTGCTGCATCAACGGCATTGTAATAGTCATAGCCACTATGAGGGATCTATTTTACCATCATACGATTCGATTCCCGTTGGGCGGAAGGACTTCCACCTGACTTTCCTTAAGCGCCAAGTGAATGCGGGGAAGCCACCGTGGTCATTCTGACTTTTGCTTCTTCTATGATTGTGAGGATTGCAACCTTCAATCAAATCGTCATGGTCGGCGCTGCTACCGATACTGCTGTGGCTATTCTCGAGGTTGCCTCGATTGTCAGTCTGCCTATGGATCTCGGAGCGTAACCTGTTCCATCTTCCTAGGGGCGATGGTAGTAAGTGATCACCGCGTGAGGTGTCAACGGGTGGATTTCGGTTATGCGATAGCTGATACCGGTCCAGATCATTGCCTTGTCCTTTGGGGAAGGAGTCAGTGGTTGGGTTGGAGCCAAAGCCAGGGTGCTGATCTGATTTGCTATTGCCTAAGCCAGGGCTTTCACTCATCGTAAATCAGGTGTCTTAGGAAAGGGAGCTGAGAGCCCTCTCGATGGTTGCCAGGTTGGCGGCCAGAGTTTTGAAGACTTTTTCTCTATCGAACTCCAAAGTAAATTCATCTTCAAGATTTTGCCAGACCCCGTTGTCTTGTTCAATCTGATTGCCGTCGACGTGACAATGCCTCTCGCTGCTGGTCATGGATAGCGCCCCCTCGGCCATCATGGCAAGATTGCCCGAGAATCACCGACTAGTTTCAAGTTTGTCGATCTGACCGTTCACCACCCATCGACGCCGAACCATTCGACCTTTCTCGCTAGAGGAGACGATGTACTGCTTGGGGCTAGCCGGATCCTAAAGATTACTCGGCCGTCCGTCTTGTCTGGAGGATAGGGGAAAAGTTGAGTTTTCCTGTTTGGCCATCCCGTGGGTAGTGCTCGTCAAGGGGCCCAACAAGATGAGCCATCCTGCAGAGTCCCCAACAAACGTCAGGCTCCTGAATATGAAGACGGAGCCAGCAGGAATGAGAAAATCCAAAGGAGGTGCCATCGGATCCTAGTGAAAGTGATGCGATTCCCTACTTGGTACGCCAACTATCGGTGAATCACCGAGCAGTCCACCCGAGGTAGTGATTAGATGTGTGTAAGAAAAGCGCAGCGCCTTCGAACCCGATGGTCGACTCTGGAACACAAGAGCTAAGGTTTATACTGGTTTAGGCCTCCCGAAGGATAATAGACCCATGTCTAGTGTTTTGGTGTATAATATGTTGGTGGATCTTACAATACGACGCAATTAAGCTATGGAGGCTTAAGGCATCAAAAGCAATAAAAATATGGTGTTTCTATTCGGAGTCAAACTTGGATTGCCTACCAAACTAGGGTGCTAAATCCCTAATTACAAGGATTCTGGTACAAATAAATCTCTTCATGCTATATCTAGAGTTCAACTATCTGATAAGGACTTAACTTTTCTTATCGGAACCAAACCCATGTTTGTGGGCCATACCGGACGGTCAATGTTGGCCTTGGCCAGCCCTTGGTCTGGTCTAATAAGCCTAACTGCGGGATACTCGGGGGTCACATCCCTGATAGAACCTTAACATGTTATTGGATACATTTAAAGTAAGCACAAATCATGGAGGACTAGGTTTTGATGCTCATACTTATTTTACTTCTCATCAACCTACTACAATCAAGGTTCTTCAAGGAGGTAAGATTGAGGTTAAACCTTAACTAAAGCAAACTATTTTTAAATCTGCTAGATCATTGTCAAACTTAGCAACATCAAGTGCAATTGCTTCTGCATCTAAAACAACTAAACCTATGAAGTATAATTATACAAATTGTGGAAAAGATGAACATTTAGTTTAGTTCTGTTTTAGACTTGCAAGACAACAGAAAAAGGACATGAAAAAATAATTCACTAAACATAAGTGGAAACAGCCATTTGTGGAATCTAGTAGAGCTGTCGGGCCATAACATTTGAGGCAGTCGAGCCGACCTCTTTCGGTGGTTGGACCTCGGGTTAATCGATGGGTTGACTGACAGCGCCCTCTTTTTATAATAGGTAAAAGTGACACTGGTTTTGCTTAAGGATTTTTGTCTGCTGGTGTTTCTGGTCAGGTGTCTTAGTACTGGATTCCTAAATTTCCTTTATCTAACCCCAGTACTGAGACCTCGATATCGACTCTTGTGTAGGCCTTGAAAGCGAGGAAGGAGAACATATGGCTAGTAGACTCCGGATATTCACTCTATATGTTCGGTGACAAAAATTGGTTCTCCTCCCTCACACGAGCATCCCGGTCTGAGTCAGTGACTTTTAGGGATGCTTCTACTAGCGCCGTCATTGCAAAAGATACAGTCAAGGTAAGTGACAAATTTATGTTCAAAGATGTAGCTCTTGTTGATAATCTGAAATACAACTTATTTTCTGTATCACAAATGATTGATGAGGATCTTAAGGTGTGCTTTAAAAAATCGGGTTGTAAAGTTTTTTATGCCTCCAGTGATCTTGTGTTTGAGATTTCATATTTTGGAAGAGTTTTAAAGCTGATTTTGATTCACCTTCATATTCTAAGATTAAATGTTTAGTTGCCAATGATTGTAACGATTTAATCTTCTAGCATCGTAGACTTGGCCATATTGGTTTTGATCATCTCACTCGTGTTAGTGGTTTGTATCTTATTCGTGGCTTACCAAAACTTAAATGCGTTGGTGATTTAGTTTGCTCCTCTTGTCATCATGCAAAAATGATTTCTAGCTTACATGCTTCTATTACCTTGGTTATGACAACTGCACCTTATCAACTTTTGCACATGGACATTGTTGGACCAGCTAGAGTCCAATCTGTTGGGGGAAAGTGGTATGTTTTTATCATTATTGATGATTTCTCTTGATACTCTTGGGTTTTCTTTATGGTATCGAAGGACGTAGCTTTTGGTCTTTTTTGAAACTTGGTTCTTAGACTTTCTATTGAACTCCTAGGTGCACTTAGAGCAATTAGAAGTGACAATGGTACTGAATTTAAGAATTCTTCTTTTGAGTTCTTTTGTGTTGAAAAAGGCATTGAACATCAGTTTTTCTCAACAAGAGTTCCACAACAGAATGGTATTGTTGAAAGAAAGAATAGAACTTTGGTTGAGATGGCTAGGATTATGCTTGATGAACATCAGACACCTAGAAAATTTTGGGCTAAAGCAATTTCTGTAGCTTGCTATATTTCAAACAGAGTTTTCTTACGATCAAAGTTGCGCAAAATTTCTCATGAGCTTCGTTTTAAACATAGACCTAGTGTTTCTCACTTTAGAGTTTTTGGGTGTAAATGTTTTGTGTTAAAATCTAGAAATTTGGAGAAATTTAAAGCAAGATCTTAAGATGGTATTTTTCTTGGTTACCCTACTCATACTAGTGGCTACCTTGTACTTATGTTAGAAACTAACAAGATTGTAGAGACCTGTGAAGTCACTTTTGATGAGGTTAGTCCTGGTACTAGACTTGACATTATAGGTACAGGTGCACAGGTTCAGGGAGATGATGATAGCATCTTTATTGAAGAAAGTGATGATGGAGACGTCGATGTGGCTAGTGGTTAGACCAAGCTTGTTAATTCCATTCCGGTAGCCATTTTGGTTTGGCTTTTAGGATGGAATGTTCCGGTACCGGCCAATACCGGTGTACCGTTTTGGGGTCTAATAAAATAATATAAATATATTAAAATATATATTAATATGATGAGATACGATATATTTGAATATATTAATATCTCAAACATAGTGTATAGCTTGAATACAATATAATATATAGCTTAGTATAAGTAATATGTAACACATATCTAAAAAAAATCAAAATATAATTTTATGATTTTTATCCGGAATGGTCGGTATTGACCGGAATGGCCGGTATGTACCGGTATTGGCCGGTATGGGGCCGGTATTGACCGGAATGGCCGGTATTGACCGGTATTGAAAGCGGAATGGTACGCCACTTAATATGTACCGGTTTGAGTGATGGAATGGTACATACCGGCCATTCCAGCCAATACCGGAACGAAATTGATAAGCTTGGGTCAGACCAACGTCCGAGTATGGCCCGACCAGAATTTAGAGGCAGTCAGGGAGCAATACCGGCCACTAGGAGATGAAGTTTCTGTAACTTTGGATGTTCCTCGAGAGATCACGTCGTCCCTTGAAGATGTTGTACAAGACACTTCTCAAGATGTTTCTGCTCCTTTGCACATTGAACGTCAACTCCTTTTAGCCTTTGCTGCATCTAAAGGTTTTAGATTGTATCAAATGGATGTTAAAAGTGCTTTTCTTAATGGTTTCATAAATGAGGAAATTTATGTTGAACAACCACCTGGTTTTGAAAATCTTAAGTTCCTGAACCATGTTTTCAAGTTGTCCAAAGCTTTATATGGTTTCAAACAAGCTCCTCGAGCATGGTATGATATGTTGAAATCTTTTCTGCTTGAAAATGGTTTTGTTATGGAAAAAGTGGACAAAACTCTATTTCTTTTCAAGCAATGTAATGATCAACTTTTTGTTTAGATTTATGTGGATAATATTATCTTTGGTTGTTCATCTCACTCTTTAGTTTCTAAGTTTTCTGAGACTATGTGTAGAGAGTTTGAGATGAGTATGATGGACGAGTTGACGTACTTTTTAGGCCTACAAATCAAGCAAACAAAAGAAGGCACTTTTGTTCATCAGAATCCTGATGAGGATGGTGAGCCTGTTGATCAAAAAGAATATCGCGGCATGATCGGCTCACTTTTGTATCTCACTGCATCGCGTTGGACATTCAATTTTCTATTTGTTTGTGCGCTCTGTTTCAAGCTTCTCCTCGTGTTTCACATCATCAAGCTGTCAAGCGTATACTCAGTTATCTCAAGTTTACTCAAGAATTTGGCATTTGGTATTCTATCTCTTCGGGTGTTAGTTTAAGAGCTTTTTCTGATACAGATTCTAGAGGTTGTAGAATTGATAAAAAAGAGTACTAGTGGTACATGTCATTTCTTAGAAACATCACTTGTTGCTTGGTTATCTAGAAAACAATCTTTAGTTGCACAATCCATTGCCGAAGCTAAATATGTAGCTGCTGCTATTTCTTGCTCACAAGTTATTTGGCTTCTTTCTACACTCAAGGATTATGAGATTAACTGTGATCGTGTTCTACTTTATTGTGATAACACAAGTGCTATAAATATTGCTAAGAACCCAGTGCAACACTTTAGAACAAAGCATATTGATATTCGATATCATTTTCTTAGAGATCATCTGAAGAAAGGTGATGTTGTGCTTCTTTTTATTGACACTGAGTTATAATTGGTAGACATTTTCACTTAACCTTTGGATTCTTCTTGCTTTGCTTTTCTTCGTGGGGAGTTAGGCGTTGTTCATCCAATGGGTTTATTTTGAGGGGGAGTTTGCTTTTTCATTTGTATCATAATGCATTCATGTTTATTTTTTGTACATTGTTTTTATTCTGAATAAAAAACAAACAGAACAAAATATGGAGCTTTGATTTTTACCTTCAGGCAATATCTTGTGAAATTGATGAACCACTAGTCTTTTGCTTTCATGTCTTTTACTCTTTTTATGAGCCTATGACATAGTTTTTAATGGATATGACGCATGACACATAAAAATTCAAGTGAAAGATAAAGAAATATGTTGTGCTGATCTAGTGGCTAGTTTGAGTTAAATATGCTCACATATATTCTAGCTGTGTTTATTTCACCATGATAGTGCTTTCAATTTTAGTACTGGCAGTACTATAACTCGTGCAATGTCAAAAACAATGCAATCTGAATAAAAAAGGAAAATGTGCACAAGCACAGAAAGTTCAAAAAGAAAAGAAAGTGTGCAAAAGCACATAAAATTCTGCATTTATGAAAAAATATTTTTACCTAGGTTGCCTCATGAGACTGTTTATCATTGCACTTTGATATGAAGTTAGAGATGATCATAGATGACCAGACCATTGAAATAGAGACTGCTTGTGTGTGCAAGAACCTCACAATAGGTCGTGTGACCGAAGCTCAGGTGGCATCATCTGTCTCTAGACAGTGGTCACTGTGCTGAGATAGGCATTTGTGAAATTTTCATACAAAAATTACATATATAAAATCTAAAATTTTTAATGACTATGAATTGCACTTTTAAGAGCACTAAGAGCTGTTTTGGTTTTGTGGACATGGCTGAATTGTGTGTGAGGTATTTCTCTTGAATTGGTCCGAGTAAAAGCCAACAATATAAACATTAAAATCATTCAATTTTAGTGCAGATTTAAACTTGAGAATTTTGCCTTAGTTTCATCGAGACTTTCAGACTTGATTGTCAGCTGGCTAGTCTATCTATTTCATTTATGTTGCAAACATTGTCACATGGATTGCTTTAGGGACACTTTAAAGCTCTCAAATCAAGAAATAAAAAAATGGTGTTCTCACGATAATTTCTCTCTTTTGCTTCACTTTATGAAATCATTGTCAAAGGGGAGAAATTAGTTTTTGATGAAATCATTGTCTTTTACAATCAATTTTCGAGGGAGTTTTATTTATCATTCTTTAAAAAAACTTAGGAGCAGAAAAACTTGTGCTTGTGCTTTCAAAAATTGAAAATTTCTTCGTGCTTTCTTATGGTGTTACCAATGTGTTCATCTAGGGGGAGATTGTGAGATCATGTGCATGAACATTGAAAATGTGATGAACAAATTAGTTTGATATTGATATGTATTGAATAAATTGGTTTTGATTGGTTTGAGTGGTCGGGTACTTTGGTCGAGTTATCGAGCACTCTTGTCGGGCACTTAGCACTTAGCACTCGAGAAATTCAGCCTCGAGAAATTTCAGCCCTCAAGAGATTTTAGCACCCGGGAAATCCGGACCTCAGTATTTTGGATCACTTGGATTTCTGATGTTCGAGTCAGATCATGTGCTTTAAGTTGGTTACTCAATAAATACACTTTGTTTATGATTGAATGGACTGATTGAGTCAAGTTAGAGAGAACTTGTGCTCGGAAAAAATGGTTTCTTAGTTTGTTCATGTGCAGGCATTGCTTGAGGGTGAGTCATGGTCGATGCGGGATCAGAGTTAGGCTTGGGAAGGAGCTGAGGTTCAGAACGATCGAGGATGTCATGCGGGACGCTCGGGCTAGAGGATGCGGCACGTGAAGATGAGGTTTCTATATATCGTACGCGGGGTGTGTATTGATATGGAAAGGATACGAGGTTTCCATATGGCATACGCCTGATGTGTGCACATATGGAAATAGAGAAAAATTCAGAAAGAGTTAGGATTTGAGGATTTGTAAGAGAGATGGATTCATGATTTGGTGAGGGGTATCACGTTCTTTTTTCTTAATGTTCATCGGTTTGCATCGTTTTGGCTTATTCTGTGATTTCATTTTAACTTGTGATTTAAGTCAAATTGATTCATCCAAAAGCTTGCTAGGACATTAAGAGAGAGGTCTGAAAAGTTTCATTGGTTAATTCTTCATATTTTAGGAGTAATTAAGGTTTTAATTTTTAGATCGAATCTGCTCTGTTTTACGTTACAGCAATTCCAGAGGATCATAACTTTTGATTAGTAACTCGAATTTGAGTGAAACCACTCGGAAGTTTCATATTGAAGTCTAGATTATTGTGTTAAAATTTCAGATCAATCCGAGTTACGGTTTTAAAATTACGGTCATTTTACCATTCCTTGGTCAGGCTGTTTTCATCTCTCGAGAAGCCCTCGGGAAATATGCAAAGCCCTTAGGAAAGTCCTCGGGAAATTTTCTGAGTCCTCGAGAATTTTAGTCTAATCAGGGATTTTCAGATTGTTCGGGAATTAGTTTGCTAATTTTGTTTTAGTTGTCAATTTTAGGGTACTATAATCATTCACCCCCATCTAGTTATCGTGGTTAGTGTATTTTGATCTTACAGACCCTGAAGCTGAGAAGTAACAACAAATATGATGCTAATTCTGAAGTTCTGATTGCATTCTAGGCTTACAATTAAGTCAGATAATACGTCTTATGTTTCAAATGTATGGATGGTATAGCACAAGGATCCAATCTCTGTTTGACATAAGATCAAAGAACTCAAATTTCTAGACTCTATCACAATATTCTAATTTTCCAGAACAACTCTAGTTTTTGACAATTCAATCAAACAGTAAATCAATCCAATAAAGAGCTCAAGTTTTTTTCATAACTTCACATACGGAGAGGCAAAAACATCCTGCATCCTCTCAATTTGTAGAACATGTAGTGTGCATTGTGGCCGTACAAACGGAATCGGCGAGACAAGCAAAGCAAGAACACAAGATGCTACTATCGCTGACCTGGGCGGCGGTACTCCTCGTCTAGGAGGTGTGCAGCCTGGAGTGCGGCGAGGAGGAGCGGGTTGCGATCCTTGGGCTCAGGTAGCGGGCCCCGAGCAGGAGGAGGAGCACCTTCTCTGATCCATTAGACACAGCACCCTTCCCCTCCGCCTTGACCTGCTTCGGCGTCACCACACCGCCTTTGTTGGCAATCGATTTGAAGTGGCTGGAGACGATTTGGGCACAAATTTGAGATGACCAGAGGTGATTTGGATGCAGATTTGAGGCTTTAACCTTCGATTTGGCGCGTGTGGAACCGATCTAGCACGTGAGGAGTTGATTTGGTGGATAGGATTTGCTTCATGCTTTGGCAGGATGCAGAGGAGATTTGCTATGTGCTTCAGGAGGAGGAAGATGCTGTGGTAGTCGCATGAAGCTGGTCGAGAACGGGCAAAAACTTCTCGTTCGCTGTGATTGAGCCAGGCGACTCATCCATCGCCTGCTTCATTCTCTCCTCTTTTCTCACTTCACCTAAGATTTTTTTGACGTGTACAACTATTTAGCTTGCTGATTGAGTGTTACTATACTTGCTCTAAACTGACCAATGAGGTTTAACCGTGAATAACTGGTAAAAAATAATTAAATAT
>KE371820.1:591799-602317 GCA_000418225.1 Zizania latifolia | reverse complement strand
TCTTTATCGGCTTCTCTTCAACTGTATCCTTATCTGATCACTCGTACATGTTAAGGACGGGCTTCGTTGACTGTGCTTTGACCGAACTCCTTGACTTCCATTGACCGTGCCAAAATTGTGTTGGGCTTGGGCCTTACCAAATTTTGCCGTTAACAGTCAGCATGGCCATGCACTACCATAATCTATTACATCGAGGGGCACAAAGATATCTCTCCCATAAAGAGGGGCAAATCCCATCTTGATCACTCACATTCCGCTACATGTTTTAGAGTAGACCTGATGACTACTTTTATAACTACTCAGTTACGGAGTAGCATTTGGTAGCCCCAAAGTAAGCTACTATGCATGTTGGAAACCATGACGATCTTAGTTCTAAGAACTTTACATAAACACTACTGAGACCTACTGATAACATATTAAATCTCAACAGTGTCTTATAGTGGGTCTATCTAACATATGTTCTTCAACATATGTCCATATTATTGAGTTAGTATCTCTATACCCATGATCCATGAAACATGATCATCAATCAATACACATGCTGATCTCAGTCATATCTGTTCCATATATGACTTAAAACCGATTAGAGATCATTTAGAAATAGTCACATTACGAATCTCATGAACAAGTCACGTACTTGTTAATCCATAATGATAATCTATCTCAAGGAACAATACAATATTTCATAATCATAGTATGCCTCATACAACATCTCTATGTTAACTCTAGGGCATAATGCTAACACTAAATACAGGGTCTATTGGGAATATTTAGATTCTAAGAAATAGCGGGTGAGAATTTAGAAAAGATGATGTGTTTGGCTTCTAAATTCTAATTTATTTATAGATTCTACAGCTATCGACTCTCACAAAAGCTCTCTAAACAGACCCACAACCTCGCAAAAAGAAAGAAACATATATCCATGCTGCATGAACACCTTTCATGAAGCCTCGTACAAGCATAAGAACCAGTTATTTGTTATTGTTTGATCTTAATAGTGCAATAGAAGTAATTTTTGTAATTTAATAAAACCCATGCAAGAAAGCTAATAACTACTAATTATATCTAGCTGTATTTGTACCGGAGGACTAGCATCTTGAAATTGTTACTTTTTCTTCCTGGTCAGCAGCCATGGAAGGGATGCTTCCGACGGTTGGAGATTCAGTCATGTGTTAGCATTATACCATAAAGTCAACATGGAGATGTTGTATGAGACATACTATCACTACCACAGAAAAGCCCTTTAGTGATGGGTAATAACCTATATTAGTGACGAGCATGTCTCTCGTCACTCTTATCACGTTAATAAAGCCCTGTCATTAGTGACAGTTAAACACCTATCACTAAAGTGCACCTTTAGCGACGGGTCATAATATCCACCCGTCACTATAGAGCACTCTTTACTGATAGGCGATAATTTCCACCCGTCACTATAGGGTACCCTTTAGTGATGGGTGACAGTATCCAACCATCACTAAAGGGAGTCATGCCAGCCGAGACGTGGACCTAGACAAACCCTTTAGTGATAGGCTAGCACTAACACCCATCACCATAGGGCACCTTTAGTGACGAGTATTTATTTAGGCCCGTCACTAATATTATGATCATATTATAAAAATTAGTTTTTAGGCTACATCCTAAATCAAAGCTAGGATTTGATAGCCAACATTATACAATTCAAACATCACAGAGTTCATTATAGAATACCACATCACAAATTGTATTGCAAAAATAAAGCATGCATTACATAACAGAGTCGTTCACCAATTGTTACGAGTCATATTTACATCACAGGTTCACAATCAACAAAAATTAATCCATGGTACTACAAAGGAAATCGCCCTTCGGATGGATGACTTGTTCCATTAAGAATGTCGCTAGCCATCCTCGGATGGCCTGCAAGTCATTCTCACCGAGAACATTTTTAGGTATGCTGAATTTCTACAAAATGAGTTTTTTATATTAGTCGATGTTTACATAAGTAAAAAATAAATTCAACACAGCAATGAAATACATGATAATATCTTACGTTCGGTGATTGAAGTTCTGTTGCCTTTAAGGCCATCATCATATGGTGTGCGACATAAAACCCGCATTGCTTTCCAACAGGTTGAGTGTAACACTATTTTGAAAATACACGATTAGTTTGGATGACACATTTAATTTGGATAAGGCAAACATTTAGAGACTTACCGGCACTACGATTTTATGTACCAACTGTTGACGTTCCGTTGCGTTTCATGCATCGATACGGGCATCAAAAGCTCCGTAATGAGGTACAACCAAAATGAGTTAAGCAAGAATAGGTTAAAGGTTGAACTTGCAATAATAAAGTGAAGAAAACCTTACTCGTCAATTATACTTCTGATTACGAAGTAGTCCCTCTCGGTGCGGTCACCATTGGGTTCTAACGGTCTTGTCGAGTCAATATACCATATGATGTTCTACTTGGGGGTGAAGAGTAGTAGGACCCAATATCCTCCCATGTTGTGTACGCCCATTATGAAATCTTCTCTCTAGTGCTTAGGGATAAGAACCTAGTTAGGTAGTTCACGCATAACTCCCTATCAGAATCGATAGTTGCCATTGCTATCATCTGTGTCAAGAAATAGGAATGGTCGCCTTTTCTTGCATTCTTGCCATATTAGCCTACAGATAATTACATGTCAACCTTAATTGAAAGGCTAGGTTAAGTGAGTTATAATGTCCAGCATCGCAGTAAGCTGACGTCGAGAGCATCAATGTTGAATAGATCATATAGATCCTCAAAGCAAAGCAAAAAATAGACATCACCGGTCTTGAAATGCCACTCCTTATACATTACAATAATTGATCTTTTGTTCTTGTTACAGCCATTTAGATAGAATTGATGTACCTCCATCAGAGATTGTCCTGCCTTCCTTAGCTAATCTTGTGGTAGCAGAGACTTGCCATATATGTACTTAGGGTTTGCCTGAATCCAGGTTAACCCCACAATGGGCTTCACAACTTTTTTGACTTTTTCGAGATGGTCTTCTTGGTTTTGGCTTTAATGATAGTTGGCTTTTTAGGCGGTGGCACAATAATGGCCATTTTATCTTTCTTGATGGCAATATGAATGTAATGAACACAATTTAAAAGTGATAACATAAACATAACATAGATTTTGTTGCACATGATTGCTCTTAGATGTCAAGCTAACAACTTAATGGTCTCCTCGCCACTAAGCTATATTTTAATTCATAGGTGTGTGACAACTAGTTAATTAAATCTTACCCTTAAAGAATATAGAAGAAAAAAATGATGTAAAGAACGAAACTATATGATAGTGAGCATATAATGTAAGATCATATCATGAACAAACTATAGGAATAAAAATATTGAGCACATGTAAGATCATGTGTATGATCTTTGATATGTGATGAACAAATTGGTTTTGATTGGTCCGAGTGGTCGGGCACTCTGGTCGGATGGTCGGGCACTCAGCACTCGGGATTTTGGATAACTCGGATTTTTTATGTTCGAGTTAGATCATATGCTTTAAATATATATTCAATAAAAACACTATGTTTATGATTGATTGAGTCAAGTTGAAAAGAGCTTGTGCTCGGAAAAAAAAGGTTTTTTTGTTTGTTCATGTGCAGGCATTGCTTGAGGACGAGTCGTGGTCGATGACAGAATTAGAGCTAGGCTTGGGGAGGAGCTAAGGTTTATAACGATCAAGAAAGTCATGCGGGATGCTCGGGCTAGAGGATGCTGCACGTGAAGATGAGGTTTTCATATGATGTACGTAAGATATGTGCGAATATGGAAAGGAGGAAAATTCGAAAGAAGTTAGGATTTGAAGATTAGTAAGAGATATGGATTTCTAAATAGATTAGGACTCTAGAGGTTGTTATTTTTGTGGCTTATGGTGGCAGCCATGGCCCACATGAGGGGTATATAAATAGACTAGAGGGGAGAGCAAAATTAAGAGACCGATCAAAAGAGAAAAATTAGGGTTTAGCCTTTTGTTCTTCCATCTAGGGTTTTGGATGTGGTTTTGGTGAGGGGTGCTATGGAATTACCTTGTAAAGACTCTTTATGTAATAAAGATTAATCTTCAAGCATCAAGGACTGTAGTATCGTGTTCCTTCTTCTTAATGTTTATCGATTTACATCATTTTGTCTTAATCTGTGATTTCGCTTTACTTATGATTTTGTTTAAATTCATTCATCCAAAACCTTGCTACGACATTAATAAAGAGATCTAGAAAGTTTCAATAGTTAATCTCTCGTATTTTAAAAGTAATCAAGATTTTAGTTTTTAGATTAGATCAGTCATATTTTACGTTGCCATAATTTTTAAGGGCTATAACTTTTGATTGGGAGTCTTATTTGAGTGAAACCAGATAGGAATGATTCGTATTGAAATCTAGTTTCTTGTGTTAAAATTTTAGACAAATTCAAGTTACAGATCTAAAGTTACGCACGTTTTACCGTTATTCTGTTAGGCTGTTTTCAGTGGTCAGGAATTCTCAGACTGGTCAGGAATTTTCAGTTTGGTCAAAAATTTTCAGACTAGTCGGGAATCAGTTTTTTTATTTTGGATTAATTGTTGAATTTGGGGTATTGCAACTATTCGTCATCCTCTGGTTGTTGTGGTCACTGTATTTCGATCTTACAATTGGTATCAGAGCTTGGTTTCTGTTTTTATTTTGATCTTAACAGATCTTAACAATCACCATGGCATCCGATAGGTTTTCTACTAAGCCTTATATTTTTGACGAAATTGATTTTCAATTTTAGAAAATAAAGATGGAAGCTTATATCATGTCAGAACGCTTTGATATTTGGGAAAAGGTTTCAAAACCATATGATTCACCTACTGATAATCAAGTTAATGACACTAATAAGGCTGCTTTTGAAGCAAATTGCAAAGCTCGAAACATGATTATCAATGGTGTTAGACATTCTGATTTTGATCGTATTTCTTATTTTTTTCTACGCATGACATGTGGAATGCTCTTTGTACCTATCATCAAGACTCTTCCATAATCAAGTGCACAAAGACGTGTACAAGAAAGAGTACATAAAATTTGAGATGAAACCTGGTGAGACATTGGATGAGTATTTTGCTCGCTGTATTAAAATTCTTAGCAATCTTCGTTCAGTTGATACTTCTTATGCTACTAATTATACTGATTCTGAAATTGCTAGACATTTGCTTAGTGGACTTGATATGTCGGTTTAGGAGATGAAAGTTATTTCAATTCAAGAGTTCGTGGATATAACTGCTATGACTTTGGACACTCTTTATTCAAAATTAAAAACTCATGAATTGAATGTCTTTTCATGCAAGATTTCTTCTAAATCAATGGCATTGATTTCCTCACCTTCTAATGAGTCTTCTTCTTTTGTATTATCTTTGAGTTTTCATTATCTGCTTTAAATGTCTTGTCTGATGAACAATTTAAGTAATTTGTGGAGGACTTGGCTTTACTTTCTACTAAAGTTACCAAAGCTTTGAACAGTGTAAGAAATAGAAAAATAGGCTTTAATGGTCTTGTTTGGTGTTTTGAATATGGTGAGGCAAACCATATTCATGTTAACTGTTCTAAGCTCAAGGAATATTCAAGAGAAGACAGTACAACAAGCGCCCATCCAAAAAGGTAAGATGAAGAACCGTAACTATCGGAAGATGGTACATCAAGTCATTACTGCTCTTGATCAAGTCAATATGAGCGATGTGGACTCAATGAGTAATGGAAATAAAAATAAAGATAAAGGCAAAAAGAATAACCTCACCGGATTATGTCTCATTGCTCGTGACATGGTAGGCTCTAGCGAGGATAAACTCTACAACGATGAAAATAAGGTAAACCTACTTATGATGCTTTAGCTCGTGCTACTATTTGTCTTGATAATAAATTAAGAAAATGTAATATGAAAGCTAAGAAATATAAACTTGTTGTTGAATTACTAAATTCTACAATCTGAACGTATTGCTTTAAGAGATGTTCATGATTCTACTCTTCATAAGCTTAACGATAAAATTATCAAGGATAAATCTTTTTTGCTATTGGTACTACTGTGCCTACTCGTATTGTTGATGAATTACTTATTACAAAGAACTACTTGAAAAGATGAAAGTTGCTTTATATGCTAGTTCTTTGGTAAATATCATATATTGTAATAAATTCAAACTAACTTAAGAATATAAAGAGCCCAATCAGTGTGAAACATGATTTAATTTCTTATTCAAAATATCATTGCTTGAATTAAAACTAAAAGATGCTTATAGTAGAGTTGAAATTTTGCATAATGACTTGCACACTCATGAGGCGTTGTCTTGTTCAAATTATCGTAAATAAAAGAGCATTGCTGATGTTTATAAAAATTGTGTAGCTTTGACAGAAGAAGTTGATTATCTACAAAGATCCTTATAATGTTTTTCAACTAGTAAAAAGAACCTCACCATGATATTGGATACATCGGTTAGCATTATGCCCTAGAGGCAACATGGAGATGTTGTACGTGGCATACTATATTTATGATCTTTACATATACTTGGGTTAATACGCTTTGCTAGAGGCCACTGTTAACGAAGTATGAAAAATAGTTTCCATATATTAATCAAGATATACGTGAATCTACAGGGTCACACACTTAACGGGTTGGAACATTGGATTCGAATAGGATTCGAATTGAGCTCAATATGGATAGAGATCTAAATAGTTTGGATGTAGATCCGAATAGATCGGATAAAGATCTAAGTAGAGTCCTTGTTGGACCTAGGAGAGTCCAAGCTAGGACGTCTATAAATATGGGGTGTAGGGCACAGGGAAGCAAAGCTATTCCTATTGCCTATTCGCATGTTGATGCGATTCTCATGCTAAGTTGTTAGCCACCGAGAGCACACGCTAGCTGCCACCTCTCGAGAGCCTGACCATCTCACACGAGAAGCACCGATCTTCTTGAAA
This sequence comes from Zizania latifolia, assembly GCA_000418225.1. Taxonomy (NCBI): domain Eukaryota; kingdom Viridiplantae; phylum Streptophyta; class Magnoliopsida; order Poales; family Poaceae; genus Zizania; species Zizania latifolia. The sequence continues at coordinate 595,376 of KE371820.1, read as the reverse complement.
GAGCAGTTGCCGAGTGGATGATCTTCTGTGCATCTTGGACAGCTCACATTGCACTCACTATCATGGTGTCTGGCTTCTCCACAATTGCTGCAAACCTTGTATGATAATGACTCCTTTGAACTTCCACTTCTTCTTTATCTGAGCCTTCATCAGATGATGTAATTATCAGATCTTGGGGTTCATCCTTTTTACACTGACTTGCATAAAGTCCCAATTGACCACAGCTATGACTTGACTTTCTGGTCCATCCTTTTGGAGGCCAATTCTTTCCTATAATATCCATATCACTCACATCTTCTTTTGCTTTTCTCTTCTGATTCTTGGTTGAATGGGAACATGCTTGGAAACCACTAGATATCTTCATGGTTGGTAAAGCAGAATTCGATATGATAACTTCAGTTGATACTGCGCCGATGGCTCTCAAAGTGCATTTCTTGACAACATCCTCTTGAACACATGTGTTACTAGCTTATTGATTGTTCACTGGTATAGAAAAGTACTAGTTCTTGGCTTCTGGCATTGTAGTTGAAGTTGATCTTGCAGAATAGCAACGAGAGAGTTATGTTGAGTTGAGGCTTGAGATGGGTTCACTTCTTCCAATCGACACAATTGGGCGTCATTGTCACACTTAGCAGGAACGATGAACTTGGAACAAGAGCTTTTGGCGAGGTTTTCTTTTCCTTGAGTCTAACATCTGATGGGTTCATTGGGAAGAGGGGAACGAATATAGGGGAGAGGGAAGTTCAGAACTATAGATAAGACCTTAAACCCTTTTTATTACTGATCTGATGTTTGTTAGTATCAATCTTTTTAAGCAAACAACCTAGTATGATCACATCACCAGAAACGATGTAACACATATGCTACACACAAGGCAAACAAAGCACACCGAACTAAACCAGGGTACACAAAGTGACAATTTAATATACAGATCCAACTCAAACGAATAAACATTAGAAACTTACATAAAAGGCACTTAGTCCTCACAGCAGAAAAACAGCAGCGGAACAACTGACTAGCGTAGTTTCAGCTCCAACTCCACAGGCAACTCAACTGGGGTATAAGCCTTAGTCCTCCAACACTTAAGAACCTCTTTCTAAAGAAAGGGTGCATAAAGCAAAGCTGAGTACCACCCACCGTACTCAATAAGTCACACACAAAATGCACGTGATGCAAGGGGAATTCAAAGGAAGATATAATAGGACTCTTTTTACATAAAAACAGTATTAAAAAGAGATATAATTTAAAGAATAATGCTAATTAAGTTAGAAACTTAAAATAAAATAATATTATCCAATCACTGAATAACACTTACCCAGAGTCATCAGGCCCAAAAGAACCAACCACGGTACCTCGGAGGAGGGCTGTGATATGACCATCCACTAAGATCCCCCAAGCTTCACACCCTAGGATCCCATCATACCCGATATCCTCCTGGCGCCCCCATTAGAATAGTAAAGACTTACATCAGTGTAGGGCTATCGGCCATCTCGATGCTTCACCTGGGATCTCTAGGCTTTCGATCAAACTATTACCTATGCTGGCTTGTGGTGAGTGCGAGTTTACAGTGCAAAGGTGGTCCATGAACCAGTCCTTAAAGTGTCATGAGTACAACTAGCAGAACCATCGACCATGTACTCACAACCCACCTTAATCATGTTTTAGTGACATTCAATTCATAACCAGTTCAATATTCCTCTAGTAATCATAAGCCAACATTAAAATGTAAGTGGTATTAAACAGCATGATAAGTGTGATACTAGTTTATAAGCAAGGCTAAGCAATCCTAAGCATCCAGATGAATCATAGTAGAGATTTATACTGGTCAAGTTTATTAGTCCCAAGGCAATCAAGGAATGGAGTAAAACAACAGGAGGCATTAACAAAGCAAGTTAAACACTTCCCAATTATATTTGAAAATAAATGCACATTTTGTATGAAAGTAGAGATTTAAATTATAGGTTCAACATGATCAAGGTTGGAACATGTGTAACTTGCCTTGCACTCTTGCTTAACCTCACGAAGACTTCTGGATCCTTCACGATGGCGAAATCTATACAAGCGCGCAAAACAAGACAAAAATCCTAAGAAGAACAGAATAAACAGTATAAAAAATAACATTACATGGTTGTATACTATTTAAGAAGAATTATGAAACTTGAACGGATAAAAATGGAATTAAGATGGAAAAGATATGATTTTTAGAAGTTTAATTCCATTCACATGAAATAATAAAACTTCTAAAGGAAATGAATGAAATATTCTCGAGAACATTTCATGGCCTAGATCAAAGGAAACAATGGATAGAAGATTGGAACGAGACGATGATTGGACTGAAGAGATGGGGACTAAACTAACAAATTCACTAGATTCCACCGGGTTAGGAGACTACTGAATGAAAAGAAAGAAAACAGTCCGATTGGGTTACGACAATCGCCGGATGGCTTATATTGGAAAGGGTGGAATGATCGAGGGGATTCTCGACCAAAGCATATGCTTAGGTTGAATATGACTGAACAATTACATCACATGTATGTGTATGAACAATCAACTCAACCGGCACTAGATGGAAAGGACAAAAGAACGGCTAATTAAGGGTATAAGAATAAAAGAAATAATCTCGGAATTATTCCTTTGGATTAAATGAAACGGTCAATGAGCGACAAGGGAATGAATAGATACGGATAAGCTTCATCGAACAGCTGAGATAGAATACGGCAATCGAACAAACGGTACACATAAAGGCTTAACCGATCGAGCCTTAGCGACCATGTCGATGGGTTTAGAATGAATCGATGTCATCCGATGATGAGCAATGACAAACAACAATGGACAATCAACGATCGATGATGACCATCGATGAACGTCACACATCCGTCAACCAAACATCAATCAAATCACGACCGAAGGATTAGATCAAGGAAAGGGAAACATATCGGCATTCGATCATGACGAACTATGAGGGTCGACGACGATCATTAACTCTGGTTCAAGGAAAAGAAGGGCGGTGAACAACGCTTCATGACAACTATGACCTCTGGGGCGAAACGCGGCGGAACGAAGGGAAGCACATGGTGTTCTAGGATTAGGAGATTCTAATGGTTGAACGTGGAACACCGGAATGGCATAGATACAAATGCTACAAGACTAGATCGAAACGGGATCACCGGGTATTGGCAATGACAAATAGGACAGAGATTAATGGATCATGGTTGTTCTAATCTATTCGGAACAGAATAATGAATGAATTGATCTACTGCATATATTCCACGGATTGAAATGAACGGAAAGGGAGGAGTTCTCACCGAGGGGCGACGAGGAGGACGACGCAGCAGATTGGAACCAGAGATTGGACCTCAAAGAGATGAACAGGGGCTGCGAGCTCTCTGTTTTCTGGTTGACTCCTCTGCCTTTGCTGTTCTGAATTTTCTGGCAGCACGGGGGCACTGCCCGGCAGCAAGCAGGAGGCGGCAGTGGCGAGGGCGGCAAGCAGGGCGGTGTGGCGGCATGGCGGCAGGGAGGAGGAGCGGCTGCAGCTCGCCGGAGGGGACGGCGCGGACGGCGGCGTGGTGAAGGC
>KE371820.1:545250-565373 GCA_000418225.1 Zizania latifolia | reverse complement strand
TTGACAATCACTCATCATCCCCATGGTATACACCATGGCTCCTCAGTGAGAGCAAACACCCATTTCCCGACGCGTCCTTTCAACACTGGAGCCGATAGCATGTACTTGACCACATCGGCTTTACACACAATGGTGCATTCCGCCAATAATAGATAATGCCTTAACTTGATGCATGAGAAGTATAATCACAGGCAAAGTTTCTCCACAGTGGGGTATCGGGTCTTTGCATTCATTAATCTCCTGCTAAGGTAGAAAATCACCCTTTCCTTTCCATCGACCTCCTGGACTAACACTGATCCGATGGCCTTTTCATCGGCTGACAGGTAGAGCTTGAAAGGGATTCCCTTCTGAGGTGGCATCAGTACTGGTGGAGAGCTTAGGTAATCTTTAATCTCGTCGAACGCCTTCTGTTGCTTTTCTCCCTACACAAACTCTTGATCAGGCTTCAGCTTCAGTAGAGGAGTAAATGGCTCTATTCGTCCTGATAGATTTGATATGAACCTTCTCACGAAATTTATCTTCCCGATTAGTGATTGTAACTCGGTCTTATCGGCGGGTGGCAAAGTATTCTTGATTGCTTCGATGCTACGCTGGCTCACTTCAATGCCCCTTTCATGCACGATAAAGCCTAGAAACTTTCCCGCTGATACGCCGAAGGTGCATTTCTCAAGATTCATCTTTAGCCCGTATTTCCTTGTTCTCTCCAGTACTTGTCGTAGATCGGCTATATGTCCTTGGGTACTTCCTGATTTCACCACTGCGTCATCTATATAGATTTCCACTAGTAAGCCGATCAAATCATGAAATATGTAGTTCATAGCCCTCTGGTACGTTGCTTCGGTGTTCTTCAACCCAAAAGACATTACTACCCACTCATACAATCCAAGGGCGCTGGGGTATCAGAACGCGGTCTTGGGAATATCCTCGTCTGCAATGAATATCTGGTTGTATCCTGCATTCCCATCCATGAAGCTTATTATTTTATGGCCCGATGCCGTATCCACCAGCAAATCCACAATCGACATCGGATATTCATCTTTGGGCGTTGCCTTGTTTAAATCCCTAAAGTCCACGCATACTCTAAGTTTTTCATTCTTCTTCAATACAGGGACGATGTTTGATACCCACTCGGCGTATCGACATGGCCTTATGAATCCTGCATCATATAACCTTGTGATTTTGGCCTTGATGTCTTGGTATAGTTCTGCCTTGAATAGTCGAGGAGTTTGCTTGAACGGTCGATATCCTAGTTTTATCGGGAGCCGATGTTCTACAATCGATCAGCTTAATCCTGGCATCTCGTGGTATTCCCAAGCGAAGCAGTCCCGATACTCTCGTAATAAATCGATCAATTCTTTCTTTATTGCCTCAGGAAGTGTAGCACTAATAAAAGTTGGTCTCGGTCGGTCACCAGGTCTGATGTGTATCTCCTGTAGTTCATCGGTCGTAGTGAATCCTTGACCGAGTTTACCCTCAATCTCGTCTATGGTGCCCTTAGAGTGTAAGTCTGGGTTCATCATTATTGACTGGTTTGATTCCATCGCTCGATACGTCCAGAAAGTCACCGTCCTAGGCTCTGCCTAATAGGCAATCAATGCCTTCCATCTCCCAAACTGATAAATCAGCTGTTGCTACGTTAACCGATTTATCGGCAAGTTTCACCTCCACTTGATCTCTAGTCCACTGCATGAGGTTCTGGTGCATTATAGAGGGGACACAGTAATTGGCGTGGATCCAATCGCACCCTAGTAGCAAGCTATAGGAGTCTTTTCCATCAATGACGAAAAATGTGGTGGGTACCCTTTTCCTTCCGACTGTGAGTTCCACGTTGAGGACTCCTTTAGCCTCCGATGAGTTGCCGCCGAAGTCTTTGAGAATCATATTCATTTTGATCAAATCCTCCAACCCCTTTCCGAGCTTCCGATACGTCGAGTATGGCATGATATTGATGGCTGCTCCTTCATCCACTAACATCTTGGTCATCGGCTTGCCATTTACGAACCCTTTGATATAAAGAGGCCTCAAGTGTCGATGATCGGGCTCGTTTGGCTTGTCAAATATGGCCGATTGAGGTGCTAGCACCAGCTGGGCCATTCCTTTGACCTGTTCATCATCGCTATTAGGGACGGCTCGATATTCCGCTGGGAGAAAGAACACCATATTGATTCCTGCGGATTTCTCATCATCCCGATCGGCCCTTTCCTTCACACGCCATTCTTTCCTGGTCTACTTGGGGCGATCGGATTTCTGCTCCCGAACGGCAAGTCCTTGGAGTTCCCTCTGCTATAGACGTTGCATCCTTCTCTTCTGGTTTTTTGTGAAGATGCCACTCGGACACCATTGCTCATTCTGCCCCTGAGGGTTATGCCGATGCCTTCCATTGGTCGAACGATCGCCGCCCCCCTGGCAGTTGTCTTCCGAGTTGACGGGCCCGAGCCGCTCGTGTACCGATGGTTTACGCGGAGGAGTCTTTCGGTCACCTTCATAAGACCTCCGATCATCGTCATATGGTCCCCGGTCATCATAACGGGACCTCCGATTGATTCTGCTACTGCCACATTCAGGGCAATCATCCATTGACGGTAGCCGCATTCCTTTATTTCAGCAGAACCTGAAAAACTCACAGTTCTAGTGGGGGTTGAACCGTGAAGGGGCTTGATCGGCTTCATAATCATCTTCTTCACTTGCCTTCCTCTTATACTTGTTTATCAAGCCCGATGAAGTGACTTGTTTTTGGTTCCCCTCCTCCCTGACGCGCCTATCTCCCTCTCTGCGTCGTCCATCAGGGCGCTGGATGTAGACCATATTGGTGGGGAACGGGTGCCCGTCGATGTTCATTGGCTTCTTTCCGTCATCGAATTTAATTCGGCCCTGTTCGATGGCCGATTGGATTTGCTACCTGAACACCTTGCATTCATTGGTGTGGTGCGACGGAGAGTTGTGCCACTTGCAGTATTTCCTCTTCTTCAGTTCATCGACCGGCGGAATCACGTGGTTGGGTGGCAACTAGATCTGCTTCTCCTTCAGCAACAAGTCGAAGATTCTGTCAGCCTTGTTGATATCAAAATCATACTTTTCTTCTTTGCCTGATGCCTTCACCCAGGGACAAGCAACGAGCTTCTTGCTTCTGGACCACTCAGTGAGTCCAACTTCGGCATCGGACTCAGCATCTTCCTCAGAATCCGATGAGTATGCTTGGGCGTACGCAACCTTCTTCTGGAACTTCTCCCTCCGAGCTTCTTGGAACCGGCTATCATGAGCTGATACCCGCTACACTAGGTGCGATAAACTTTCAAATTCCTGAGAGGAAAACCTCTCCTTGATTGGGTTTAGCAACCCCTGAAATGCCAGCTCGGCTAACTGGGTATCGCTGAGACTGAGGCTGTAGCATCTGCTGCGCACATCTTGGAATCTCTGAACATAATCCCATACTGACTCATCCATCCTTTGCCGAACTGCCGTGAGGTCCGTCAGCTTCATCTCGTGCATGCCGACGAAGAAATACTTGTGGAACTGTTTCTCGAGGTCCGCCCATCCTTTAATAGAGTTTGGTGGTAGTGAGGAAAACCATGCGAAGGCTGATCCCCATACTGACAATGGGAAGAATCAGACTCTAAGGACCTCATCGGTCGATGTCTCCCCGCACTGGGCAAGAAAACGGCTCACATGCTCGATCGTGGAGATTGAGTCTTGCCCCGAGAATTTGGAGAAGTCGAGCACCTTGTATCGGATGGGCAGCGGCACCCAATCGAACCACTCCGGGTACGGCCTCCGATACATGTAAGTTTGGTCCTTGGGCTTCAGACCAAACTAGTCGCGGATGACCTCGGCAATGTTGTTCACCCAGTCTTCTTCTTGCTGGTTTGGTATGGGGTACCGATCAGATGTGGGTGCCTAAGGGTACTGTTCAGGTCGAGGAGCGTTGCAGTGATACTGCTCCCCGTGGGCGTAGGGCTGTCCTCCAAAGTACGTAGCCTGGTGGTACCCCTGAGGGATACCATTGGACGCCCCCCTTGGCGGCACGAGGTCAGGCAGCATGTTCCTCTTGATATCCTAGGTAATCTATGGAACTTCATGCCTCATCGGCCCTTGTGGAACAGGAGTTGATGGTTGAGCCAGCCGAGGAGGCTATGGAGGCTAGGGCGCCTGAGGGTGGTTGACCGAGAAGTATGTCGGACCCCGTAGCGGCTCCTGAGCCACAGTACCCTTGACGGTCTTTTTGATCAACCCGTGGAGAGTGTTGACCAGAACCCCTGACTGGTTGATGAGGGCGTGGTTGACTGCATGGTCAACGGCTTCTTGAAAGTTGACATGGGGGCTGTCGGGTCGCTGACTAGATTCTCCAGTGAAGGTGGGCTTCGGCAATTCAGTTTTCTAGACAGGTCCCGATCTGGTCATGCCGAAGAATTCGAGGCACATCTTTCGGTAGTTATCAACGTGCTTCTGCACCTCCACCCTTTGTTCCTCATTCAGCGCCTCCATGGTGACTTGGATGACGTTGCTGTTGTCAAATTCTCCCACCATGGCAAGAAGTGTCGTTGAAGAGGTCCCACCAGGCGTGCCAAAAAGCGTGTTGGTGAAATTTTTGGTCACACGCGTGGCCTGAGAGATCTGCTTAACTCTAGTGCAGGTCCTAAATTTGCGGTTTGTGGCGTGCCAATCAGTTTGATCCTACAACTGATAAGATAGACAAGAAAAACATAAGTAGTAACGCCTACCGGCTATTCGAGCCAATGGTTTCAACGCATATCGGATGACTATAAATAAAATGCAATAAGAACATGGTGAAGGCCAATCAACACAGCATATTAGATGCACGATGTACAAGAAATGTATTTATTATGAAACCTATCGGAACATTGGCATTGGCCTGAACCAACTAATCTGTGAAAGCAATTGAAAGTAATACTAGAACCGATATCAGGATGTAAGAGCGAGATATATAATAATGTTAGGCCGATGAGTATCGCCCGATTCCGATACCCGATACAACGATGAGATTAAAACGCAGAGATAACCTATCGGCTTATACTCCGATAGAATCTGGCCTCAACATACCCGATCTGTGTTCGCATTATCACTCGCTATAACCGCAAGATTGGACCGAACCAAGACAGTCGCTAAATCACAGCAAACCATAATGCTAAACATATCGGAGCACACTTTATCCAGATAAATGATACGTAACATGAATCAAATACATAGATTAAGATGTCGAACTTAACCGATGAAGCCTTAGATTAATATATTTGATCTAAACCACGCACCTGATACAACATGAATGATACATAGACTAAGATGTCAGACCTAACCGATGAAGCTTTAGATCTACTAATCAATACATGTTTGGCGGAACTTACCTCTCGTCGGAGATCGAAACGATGCAGCCCCACGAGAGAGCAAGAACTCGCCGGTGGCAAATTTGGCGATGTGCCGAGAGTTGTTTGTTGATCTGTTTGATGATGCTAAACTAAGCCTAAACGTTACATATTAATAGTCCGGAGACTTGCTGTCCTACATGGATACGATTACAACTGATTCCATCTTTATCTCCGCAACAAAATCTATCTTCCCTTTTTATTGGCTTCTTCGTATCTTTATCCGATCACACACGCGTATTGCGGTTGGGCTTCATTGACCGTGCTTTGACCGTGCTTTGACCGGACTCCTTGATTTCCATTGACTGTGCCGAAACTGTGTTGGGCTTGGGCCTTACCAAATTTTGCCGTTAACAATATTCAACGAAGGAAGGGATTCGAGGGTTTCTCCGGATACACGATAAACAAATAGGATATGATCGAAGATCGGATCAAAGATCAAAGATAAAGAAGGATTTTTAATTAACATTATTACTTTTGTTCTCTTTGTAAGCAAGAAATTAAATCCATTGCTCCAAAAAATTAACGAAAATTTTTGGGAAGCAAATTTTAAAGCAAGGAAAATTTAGAAAAACTTTCCTGCTTACGATTTTAAATGAAAAATTTTTAAGCCCGTATTTTAGCTTCTTTATTTTAATTACTTTGGTGTTAATAATTTCTATAAATTGTCTTATTATTTGATTTTTAAATTATAAAAAACCCGGCCTGTGACAAGTAGATTGGATCTATTGCAGTCTAGTTATTCATAGCTTTTAATACTTTTATATTTTGATGTTATTCACCGCGCCGTAAAATTCTATTATATTTTTCTTTTACTGAGAATTCTTTTTCCTGTTCATGTTATTCACAGCTTTTAATAGTTTTATATTTTGAAAATTTTAGGCTGTGACAAACCTACCCCCCTTAAATAGAATCTCGATCTTGAGATTCGGAGGCGCTTGGAAAAAGATGCGGGTGGTTGGCTCTCAATTCATCTTCACGCTCCCAAACCTTGCAAAACTTTACAACCTTGTTCCGGGTCCTTCTCTCGCTGACTTCTAGAATACGAACGGGCCTTTCCACATACGTCCAATCTTCCTGTAGTTCTATATGTTTGACATCCGCAACTTCAGAAGGGACTCATAGACACTTCTTCAACTAGGACATATAGAACACATTGTGGATGTCTGCCACGGATGGGGGTAACTCTAACTCATAGGCTACTTCTCTTCTTTGACTTGTTATCTGGTATGGTCCCACAAAACGTGCTGCCAACGTTCCCTTGGTCTGAAAATGATGAACTTCACGGAAAGGGTAACTCTGAGATATACAAAATCTCCTTCTTTAAAATTGAGGTCTCGATGATGATTATTGGCATAACTCTTTTGCCTAGATTGAGCAACCTTCAAATAGTCTTGAATAATATTTACTTTGCTTTCAGCTTCTCTCATGATATCCATGCCGAAGACTTGATTCTCACCTGCTTGATCCCAAATAAATGGTGTTCTGCACTTCCTTCCATACAAAGCTTCAAACAGAGACATTTGAAGACTAGCTTGATAACTGTTATTATAAGAAAACTCGATGTAGGGCAAGTTCTTATCCCACGATCCTCCGAAATCTAGAGCACAGGCTCTCAACATATCCTCTAGAATCTGATTCACTCTTTCTGTCTGCTCATCAGTCTAGGGGTGATAAGTTGTACTAAAATTCAGACGGGTACCCAACTCTTCTTGCAGCTTCTGCTAGAACATAGAAGTAAACTGATTTCCTCTATCTGACACTATCCTTTTAGGAACTCCATGTAAACAAACGATTCTAGCCATATAAACAACTTTTGTTTACCGATCGATGATAACTCAAATAGAATTATACCCTAAGGTTGTTCTTGGCAATCCGGTTATAAAGTCCATTCTGACTTCTTCCCACTTCCATTCTGGCACTCTCAAATGCTGGAGTAACCCTGCAGGTCTCTGATGTTCTGCTTTTACTCTCTGACATACATCACATAGAGCTACATATTCTGCTATCTCACGGCGCATACTGGGCCACCAAAACTTCTCTCGAAGGTCTTGATACATCTTGGTACTCCTAGAATGAATAGAGTACTGGGTCTCATGGGCTTCACGAAGTATGAGATCCTTCAACTTTTTCTTATCAGGTACACAGATACGACTTCAGTGCCATAAGGTACCTTGCTCATCCTCAACGAACTCATGAGCTTTTCCTTCCTTCAGGCTTTCTTTAACCTCCAGAATATATAGATCATTCACTTGAGCTCCTCGGATTTGATCTAACAGCGAAGGCTGGGCTTCAAATGCTGCTAAAAATCCACTTGAAATGACGCTCAAACACAATTTTTTAAACTCTTGTAGCAATTCCAAAGTTACTTCCTCAACGGAAATAGCATTCTCGTAGGTCTTGCGACTAAGAGCATCTACTACCACATTAGCTTTACCAGTATGATACTGAATACTAATATCATAATCCTTGACTAACTCGAGCCATCTTCTTTGCCAAAGGTTCAAATCTGGTTGGGTGAAGATATACTTTAAACTCTTATAGTCTGTAAAGACTTATGTACAGTTCCCAATGAGATAGTGATGCCAAATCTTAAGAGCATGGACCACTGAGGCTATTTCTAAATCATGGATTGGATAATTCAACTCATGAGGTCTTAATTGCCGAGAAGCACAAGCAACCACTTTTCCTTCTTGCATCAACACACATCCTAAACCTTGACGAGATGCATCACAATATACTTGAAAATCTCCTTTAGGATCTGGCAGGATTAACACAGTGGCTGATACCAATCTCTTTTTCAACTCCATGAAACTTTCCTCACACTCGGGTGTCCAAACAAATTTCTCATCCTTCTGTAGCAACTTGGTTATAGGCTTAGATATCTTGGAGAAATTCTCAATGAACCAACGGTAATAACCCGCAAGTCCTAGAAAACTCCTTATCTCAGAAGTGTTCTAGGGCTACACCCAATCAGTAACGGCTTCAACTGTACTTGGATCAATGGCAACTCTAGTAGAAGAGATAATGTGACCTAGAAACTTCACTTTCTTCAACCAAAACTCACACTTACTTAACATTGCATATAACAGATGTTCTCTTAACTTCTGTAATGCTAGGTGTAGATGCGCTGTATGATCTTCCTCCGTCTTAGAATAAATGAGAATATCATCAATGAACACTATCACAAACTTATCCAGATATTTCATAAACACATTGTTCGTCAGGTTCATGAAGAAAGTAGGGACATTAGTCAACCAAAATGACATTACCAGATACTTAAACAATCCATAACGGGTTGTAAACATTGTCTTGGGGATATCTTCTTCTTGAATTCTCAATTGATGGTACCCTGACCAAAGATCTATCTTGGAGAAAACAGAGGCTCCTTGCAACTGATCAAACAGATCATCAATGCGAGGAAGAGGGTACTTATTCTTGATTGTTACCTCATTCAAGGCTCTATAATCCACACACATTCTCTTGAATTTGTCCTTCTTTTCTACGAAGATGACTGGAGCTCCTTAAGGCGAAGTACTCAGACGAATGTATCATTTCTCCAACAATTCCTCCACTTGCTTCTTTACTTCAGCTAGCACATTCGGGGCCATCCGATACGGTCTCTTATGAATTAGGGTTGTACCGGAAACTAGATCAATTCTAAACTTAATATCTCTCTTGGGTGGCATACCAGGCAACTCTTTCAGAAAAACATAAAGATACTCTTGCACCACAGATATTTCTTCAATCTTAACCTATTTTAATATGATCTTCAAACCAGACGGGTTCAGATTATAGAAAGTGATGGTTTAGCTAAGGTGATTAGTTACGGTGACTTCTCTAGTCACACACTTAATCTCACACTCATGTTTCACTAACCAATCCATTTCTAAAATGACATCTAGGTCTTTAGATTCTATCAAGATTAGGCTAGCTAGAAAAAGGGATATCAAGGATCTCAATGGTTACTAGAGGACTAAAAAGAGAGGTTGGCATCTAGTGACCCAGGGTACAAATCACTAACGAATAGGGGAGGGGTTCTACATCCATTCTATATTTTTCCACAAAACCTTTCGATACGAAATAATGAGTTGCACCGGAATCAAAAAGTATTATTGCAAGTATTGAGTTAAAAGGAAACAAACCCAATACTACATCAGGGACAGCTTGAGCTTCTTCTGCTGTCACGTGATTCACTCTTGCCTTGACTTGTCCAGCAAGTGCTTGAGCAAGGGCTACTGTAGCTCTGTTCTGACGCTTGGGCTCCGGATACTTGCTAGAATAATGACCAGGCTTGTAACAATTGTAGCACATAACTTGCTTTCCACTCTTGTCCTTCAAAGAAACTTGATTAGAACCGGTGACTGGAGTAGTGCGGGGCACATTGGGGCGATAAGCTTGAGGTGCACTGCTGGTGTTTCCACTCCTACTAATAACATAGAACTGATGAGGGTGACTGGCCTGGGCATTGGATCCTCCTAACTACTATTGCTGTGGCATCATCATGAAACGAAGCTTCTGATTGTCGGACTTGGTTCTGCACCATCTTGCGCTTCTTGGACTCTATCCGGTTATGTTGATCCTCTTGACGAATTGACTTATCAACCAACTTCTAAAAATCAATATAATCCCCAGAAATTAGATGGATGGCCAGTTCATCATTTAGACCACCAATGAACTTCTCCTAACGTTCAGCATCTGACTTCACATCTTCAGGGGTATAATGGGCCAAGTAATTAAACTCATACAGATATTCAGTGATAGAGTAATTTCCTTGCTTGATGGCACGAAATTCCCGCTTCTTCAGAGCCACTAGTCCATCAGGAACATGGGCCTTCCTGAAACCAGCTGAAAAATCTGCCCAAGTAATCTTAGTTCCATCAACTATATTTTCCTTAAAGTGGCTCTACCTTCTCCTGCCGAACCTTGAAGTTGGTGAGAAGCAAAGGAAACCTTCTCCTGATCAGTGCACCGTAGAACTTCTAACTTCTTCTTAATAGTGAATAGCCAGTAACTAACCTCCACTGGGTTGGTAGTGCTAGAGAAAACAGGCGGCCTCACACGAAGAAACTCTAACAACTTGTTCTGAGCTAGGACAGGTGCAGGTGGGGGTTGAGTAGGTGAGGCACGCTGCTGAGCATTCATCTAGGTTTTCAACATAGCCATGAGCTAGTTCTGGTTGGCAAGCACTTGTGCCAAGGTAGGGTTCTCTGGCATTGGAGGCAGGAGATGGGGCTGATGCCGCTGTTGAGGCTGCCCATGGTTCGCTCCACAAGCTTCATCCATTCCTTCCTGAGAATTGATGCGGCAAGTCTGAACCATCTTGCTGAAGAGCACAAACGAAAGAGGGGATGGGTGGAATTTAGAAAGAGAAAAAAGAAAATATCTTGTACTGATCTAAAATTCGTTAAGATTTTTATTAGACTCCAAAAAAACTCCTAAGTGTAGATGTATCACAGGGGCTGATACAAACCACACACTATAGATAAGCAAAGCTAACAAGCATTTAGCCTAAGCAAAACAAATATTTAACACAATATACTAAAGATACATAGGGACTCTAAGGGCTAGGTTCCTCGGTAGCAAGATCAAAAGAAAACTCTGGCTCTTCTAGATCTTCCTCTTCCCTGACTCCGTCTTTCTCATTATCTTCACCTTCATCACTCTTGATGACGATGATCTCCTCTTCACGCATCCTCCTGAACACCTGTACCTTGGGAAGCATCTGAACTCGCTTCCTTGTGGTACGATGGATCCTTGGACCTCCTGGTGGAGACTCTCCTTTCAGGGCAGCAACTTCCTTGCGTAGCATATCCATTATTCTGAAACTGACAAATGGTCTGCTTGTCAGGGGAATGACCCTAGGGTACCTCCTGAGTGCCTTCAAGGCAGTCAGATAGAGCAAGGGGTCAGGAAACAAGACAGTAAAGACAACCTTGGAGGTGGTCGGACTGGCATTTTAACAGCAAGGCAGTCAGCAGTATGAAAAGAGCCCCGAGTCCAGTACTCGGAGGAATATCCTGACTACAAGGACTCGGAAGGCGAAGGCAATAATTGGTCCACACTATCAATGATGATAACTCAAAAACGTAACTAACAATCTTAAATACCAATTAAGATAGCGAATAAAGCTGTGATTACTAGCCCATGATCCCTAGTAATTTAACTGTTGTAAAGGTACTTAATTGGGTAGTTAAAGCCTAAAACGGTAACCCCCCGATCCCTAGGATATATAAAGGGATCGAGGGTACCTCTCATAGGGAGAGAGACATGTCCAACATTAATACACGTGTGAGCACCCTTGTAATCAGGTTCCTCGATGCATACTCCATCACATAGGACTAGGGTTGTTATCCTCTGGGAGGCCTGAACTTATTTAAACTCTCTTTATCTCATAGTTCTTGAGATAACCATAGAATCGTGAATACAGAAAACCCCATTTACCGAACTAAACTACCTCTGTGGGTAACCCCATCAGAGGACTGTCGTCTTATGCAACGACAGTTGGCACGCTAGGTAGGGGAGTTTCTGTGAATTCTTCATTCGAATTCCATGGCTGTTGTTTGCAAAGTCAGCACCAAGGTCCTCGTTGGCTCCGTTGTCACTTTTGGGAGCCTCACCTTCATTGGTGACTCCATGCGCCAACTCGTTTTGTCTAAGTCTGCTTCCATCCGGGCAAAGACACCACAGACGCCTGCTGTGCGCCCAACCAGTTTCCCCGCTTGGAGCGCGCCTCACCCTAGTAACAAGGTGATCTCGGTGCCTGAGCGCCCAGCTCTGCCGAACACTCACCGACTAGTCTCCACCGATTCCCTCACCAACTACGTCATCTTCTTCACCTCGAGTGGGCGTACAGTCCAACGACGCCAATTCACCGAGGTCATATCGGCGCAATCCAAGAAGAGGAGTGTGCCGATCAAGTCGTCACTTCCACCGTCCAGCTCCGTCATGACGATGATGGCCGCCGTCTCTGATGACGAACCCACCACCAATGCTACCTAGTCCAGTACCCATCGGTGGGAATGCTGACGATGGAATACCATCTGTTCCATTCGCCGAGGGAAAGCTCCAGCAGCTGAAGATTCATGCTAGGACAATCAAGAAGCTTTCACGGTGGACTTTGAGGGTCATGCCATGTACCGCACACCGACGGTGAACCTAGTCGCCATTGAAAGGGCACTTTCCGCCCTCCCCGAGACGCCTGAGCTCTAGAGAGCCCGGGCGATGACGTAGGCCGCCGCCACCCAAATTGCTGATTTGGCTACACTCGACCGATCGCACTTCACCGGCCGCAACACCGCCCGACCGACCGGTCCTTCGTGATGCTCCTGACCGAGTGAGCGTCATGGGAGCTCCTGTTGGGGAACGGTAGCTACGCTAGTACAAACAAAACTTTTTCTACCCCTTTTAACCTAGGAACCATGCGAGTAATGGGATCATGAATCATTACCTCTAGTGGCGAGACGCGCTAGGGAAGCAGAAGAATAGTTGGGGAAGCGCGTACTTGATCAACTCCGCCCAGCCCCATCCGATCGTTGGCGGTGAAGATGATGCAGCCTTGCGATCCTCACGTCTAGATGATCAGCGCCACAATTGCAGCGGCGCCTCTATAGTATCCACATGTACAGGGATGGGATCACCTCACATCGGTATGCTAGTACCACGCACGAGGTTATGGTAGATGCAGCCATAGCATGTGAGGCCAAGGGGAAGGTGGCGGCTATGGTTTGGGGAGGTCCAACAGCTTTTTACGCCCTAGCCTTTCCTCTCCTTATATAGAGCCCACTGATGGGCCTTTAATCAACATTAAAGTCCACCAGATCTAATCTGTACGTTCGGCCCAAAAGTTCTGACCAAGGCCCAAAAGTTACGACCGAGGCACGAAACTTCCGAAAATAACAGTCTGTATCGAATTTATTTCGATCTAGAAGTTCTAGTCCAACTCTGAACCAGGAACTTCCGGTCCAACCAGAATTTCTGAAAATAACATTCTGTATCAAATTTATTCTGGCCCGGAAGTTCTGACTGAAGCCCAGAACTTCTGATTCGTCTAGAATTCGCCTATAGAGCAGGCCCAGAAGTTCTGGTCCAACCAGAACTTCCGGTTCCTCCAGAACTTGCCAACAGGGCAGGCCTGGAAGTTTCGGTCCAATCAGACTTCCGGTTCCTCCAGAACTAGTCTCTAGGGCATATTACCAACAATCTCCTACTTGCACTAGAGTCAATACTTGCAAGCTTCAAATCCCATCCCCTTAAGCATGTGACCCGATAGGTTCATATGTAAACGGCCGCTACCTGGAAACCTTTTCCGGATCGCAAGTCAATAGCGGTACCTAACAGCACATACGGACCCCCGAATGCAGACAAAGATCATATCAACTGAACCTTGATATACCCACGCACCAATCCCTTTATCACATGACATTAGTCAAGCTCAAGGCGAGATTCGTGCCACCCTTGTGATAGCTCGACACTTCACTCGATCAAATAGTGGATTAATCATGATTAACTCTTTAATCATAGTGGCATGGCCATGTACTTTCTCAATCCAATTATCTCGAGGGCCCAGAGACATCTCTCCCGTTATTTAGGAGGGGTAAATTCCATCTTGATCGCTCACATTCCATGACATGTTTCATAACATACCCGAAAGCAACATTTATAACTACCCAGTTAAGGAATAATGTTTGGAAGCCCCTAAGTGTGTTATTACATATTCTGGAATCAATGATGATCTCAGGTTAAAGGATTCTGCAGATACATCATTTAAGATGATAACTTATGGCACATCATGAATAACAATCCCAGCAGTATCTCAAGGTGGGTCTATCCAACACTATGTTCTCTAACATATGTCCACATCACTGATTTGATATCTCTATATCTATGATCCGTGAAACATGATCATCGATCAGTCAAATGCGCTAATCTATAAATCATCACTGTCCCACATGATGATATAAGATTAGGGATCATTTAGAATAACATCACGATAAAACAAAGAGTCTCACAAACAAGTCACATACTTGCTGATCAATGTAAATGATAATTATTCAAGGAACAAGATAATCAATTATCCAAAAGTACATTAGCATAGACAAGACATCTTCATTCACATACACTAGACTCTATCACGCAAGTATCTAATACCCATAGAGCTCAAGTGCGCCTCACGCTTGGGCTGTGAGAGAGGCTTCGTCAACGGATCGGCAATGTTCAAATCCGTGTGCACCTTGCATACCTTTACATCACCTCTATCTATGATCTCACGGATGAGATGATAGCATCGTAGTATGTGCTTGGACTTCTGGTGTGACCTAGGCTCCTTGGCTTGCGTAATGGCACCACTATTATCACAATAGAGGTCCACTAGACTGGACGCACTAGGGACAACACCCAGCTTAGAAACAAATTTTTTGATCCAAACAGCCTCTTTCGTAGCTTCTGAAGCTGCTATGTACTCGGCCTCCATTATTGAATATGCAACCGTTTCTTACTTGGAACTCCTCCAACTTACTGCGCCTCCATTAAGGCAAAACACAAATCCAGATTGTGATCTCGAATCATCCATGTCGGTTTGGAATCTAGCATCGGTGAAACCGTTTACAACGAGCTCCTCCGCACCTCCGTAGACTAGGAACATATCCTTAGTTCTTCTCAAGTACTTGAGGATACTCTTTATCATCACCTAGTGACATTCACCCAGGTTTGATTGGTATCTGCTCGTAACACTCAGAGCATAGGAGACGTCTGGGCATGTACAAAGCATAGCATACATGATGGACCTGATCACCGAAGCATACGGGATCACACTCATCTTCTCAAGCTTATTAGGTGTCGAGGGACACTGACTCTTGCTGAGAGTAATACCATGTGACATTGGCACGAAACCTTTCTTGGAATCCTGCATATTGAACCATTTCAATACCTTTTCTATGTACGTGCTTTGTCTTAATCCAATTAGCCTTTTTGACCTATCTCTATAGATCTTTGTGCCCAATATGTATGTTGTCTCTCCAAGATCTTTCATTGAGAAACTTTTTCGTAATAAAGATTTAACAGCATCGAGCATTGGAATATCATTTCCGATCAATAATATGTCATCTACATATAAGACCAGAAATACAAGTGCGCTCCCACTAGCTTTTTTGTAAATACAAGGCTCTTCTTCATTCTTGATGAAACCAAACCCTTTGACACCATCAGGTGGATCGACCAAGTTCTAAACTTGATTTTCTCACATGGATTCTAACTCGGATCTTATGGCTCCGAGCCATTTCTCAGAGTCTGGTCCCATCACTACTTTTGAGTAGGTCTTAGGTTCATCATTGTCCAACAATAATATATCGTTATGCCCCGTGGTTAGTAACATAAACCGCTCGGGTGCACGACTAACCCTTTCCGACCGACGTGGGGCTGGTGTCTCGACAACAGGTTCTGCAACATCTTACATATCGAGTTGTGCTTCAATAGGAGCCAAAACACTTTCAAGTGGTACCTGAATCTCTTCGAGTCACACCGTGCTCGCACTAACTCCTTTCAAGAGAAACTCTTTCTCAAGAAAGACACCATTCTCGGCGACAAACACTTTGCCTTCTTCCTGGTTGTAGAAGTAATATCCTTTGATGTCCCTAGGATACCCCACAAAGAAGCATTTATCAGATTTAGGAGTGAACTTATCGGACATCAAACATTTTACATAGGCCTCACAACCCCATATCTTTCGAAAAGATAGTCTGAGACGCTTCCTAGTCTATATCTCATATGGTGTCCTCTCTACAGACTTAGATGGAACCCTGTTTAATGTGAAAGCGGTAGTTTCTAGAGCGTATCCCTAGAAGGACAATGGAAGATCAGATTGACTCATCATTGACCAGACCATGTCTAACAAAGTTCGTTTCCTCCGCTCGGACACCCCATTCCATTGAGGCGTGCCCGGTGGAGTCAGCTATGGAACAATTCCACATTGCTTTAGATGGTCAATAAACTCACGGCTCAAATACTCACCTCTATGATCCGATCACAGAAATTTAATTGTCTTACCTATATAATTTTATATCTCCTTCTGGAACTCCTTGAACTTTTCAAATGATTCTGACCTATGCCTCATTAAGTAGATGTAACCAAATCTACTAAAGTCATCGGTTAAAGTGATGAAGTACTGAAAACCACCTTTGGCTGTAGAACTTATTGTTCCACATACATCTATATGTACAAGGGTCAACAATTCATTTGCCCTCTCACTTTGACCAGTGAAAGGAGTCTTAGTCATTTTGCCAAGTAAACACGACTCGCATGTGTCTAATGATTCGAAATCAAATGACTCTAGAAGACCATCTTTATGGAGCTTCTGCATGAGCTTCTTATTTATATGACCTAAACGACAATGCCAAATAAAAGTGGGATTCAAATCATTAAGCCGAGGCTTCTTCGTATTAATGTTATAAACATGTGTATCCTTAAGATTCAGAATATATAATCCATTCAACAATGGACAAGTACCATAGAGCATACCATTCAAAAATATCGAACAACACTTGTTATTTATTATGAATCCATAACCATCTTCCTCCAAACATGAAGAAGAGATAATGTTTCTGCCCAAGGCAGGATTGTAATAATAATTATTCAATTCCAAAACTAATCCTAAGGGTAGCGATAATGAATAAACGCTGATGGCCAAAGCAGCAACTCTTGCACCATTGCCGACGCGGACATCTAAGTCGCCTCTTGCACACTTCCTGGTCTTTTTCAGTCCCTGCAATGATTTGCAAGTATGAATTATTGATCCAGTATCAAATACCCATAAATCACTGGGACGAGTGGCAAGATTAATTTTAATAACATTTATACCTAAAGTGGAAGTCTTATTTCCCTTCTTCTTGAGTTCTTCCAAGTATAACTTGCAGTTCCTCCGCCAATGACCAATCTTATGGCAGTGGTGGCAAGTGTCAGAAGTAGCAGGGCCAACCTTGGACTTTCCAACAGGTTTAGGCTTAGAGCTCGAGATCTCATCTGAAGCTTTATCCTTTCCCTTGCGTTTTCTCTTCTTGCTATCCTTCTGAACCATCATCACATGACTAGAGATTTTCTTAATGCTTTCCTCAGCAGTCTTTAGCATTTCATGCAATTCAGCCATGCTTTTCACCATGCTGTTCATATGAAAGTTCAAGATGAATGGCTCGAAGCTCGCAAGGAGCGACTAGAGAATCACATCCGTAGCAAACTCTTGACCAAGGGGAAAACCAAGTTTTTCCAGGCTCTCAATGTAACCAATCATCTTGATCATATGAGGACTGACTGGACTGTATTCTGCCAACCTACACGCAAACAAGGACTTTGAGGTGTTGTACCTCTTGGCCCGAGCTTGGTTCTCAAACATGCCTTTAAGTTCCACGATCATATCGTAGGCATCCCTGTTCTCATATTGCTTCTGAAGCTCAGAGGACATACAGGCAAGCATGAGACAGCTAACATCAATTAAATCATTGCCGTGCTTCTCATAAGCCCTTCGATCCGCAGTAGAGGCATTATCAACTGGTTCATCAGTCTAGAACATATTCATTTTTCTCTTGTTTGAGAACAATTCTTAAGTTTCTATGCAAATTAATAAAGTTTGTTCCAGAAAGCTTTTTCTTTTCAAGAATTGATCGCAAATTAAAACTAGAAGTGTTACTAGCAGTAGGTGCCATGATCTACAACAAAAATGCAAGTTTCAGCACTATGCTATGTGAATCTTCTATTAAATAAAAGATGCTCCACTACATGATATGCAATCGTTTTCCCTCTTACGACATATAGTGGGACAAGATTCATATTCAACTAACTTCTAGTGGGCTTTGGCATCACTGCTAGAAAAATAGTGACATAGGTAAGCAACACTTTGTTAATCACATCTCTATGTGACTCTTGTTCGTTGGGGTGGCATCCAATGCCTCGACGTCCAACTCTATGCCCCAAAGCCCAAAACCGTTTTGATAGCTTTGTTAAGCAAATAAATACTATGCTTGTGGATGTCTGACATCCACCCTAACTGATTAAGATAAAAGATGGCACCCTGCTTTGGCAGACCTACCATGCAATGATCAAAACCTTTGTAGGTGCAGCTATTGGAAAGGGCATCAGTAACTCTTAATTTTTTGAGGAAAACTATTCTAACATGGTAATGATGCCTACCGCATACAAACATAAAAGAATAGTATGACAGAAACATAAGTAAACATTATAGTCAATCATATTAACTATGACATAGTATGGCCCTTCTCACATGGTGATCTCCATCTCCACGGTTTCTGTCCTTCGGGTCATCACGCTTTAAGCCTCCATGATCTTGTATGAGTCTATTACATCTAATAGCACTATACAGTTTACATGAGAAGATGCATCATGTGTCGACACATAGGTCGTACAACAATAGAACAGTTTTGGGCTATATTAACCATGACACACAGGCCATAAAAATTACATGCGTGCATCATATACATCACAAGGCCATACTAGTCACAACATTCTCAGTAAAAACGAGTTAAGCGTCGAATCTATGCGTGTCTAAAAGTCGATCCGGAACTTCTAGCTCAAGGCCCAAAACTTCCGGCCAAAGCCTAGAACTTCCGGCTCAAGGCCTGGAACTTTCGAAATCAACCTTCTGTATCAAATTTATTTTTGCCCGAAACTTCCGGGTCAAACTCGGAACTTCCAAAAATAACCTTCTGTATGAAAATTATTTCGGCCCGGAAGTTCCGGCAGGAGCCCAGAACTTCCGAAAATCCGATGCAAGAACAATAGATCTAATCTATTTCCACCACATATCACCAATATGTGTATGATCTAGATCGAACACTATGCACGTAGGCTCTGATACCACTGTTGGAAAATGGGTAGGCTATGCTAGCAAAAACAAAACTTTTTCTACCCCTTTCAACCCAGGAACCATGCGAGTAAAGGGATCATGAATTGTTATCTCTAGTCATGAGACGCGCTAGGGCAGCGGAAGAAGAGTTGGGGAAGCACGTCCTCGATCAATTCGGCCAAGCTCCGTCTGACCATTGGCGGCGAAGACGATGCGGCCTTGCGATCCTCACGTCGAGATGATCAGCGCCACAATTACAGCGGCGCCTCTACGGTATACACACGTACAGGGACAGGATCACCTCACGCTGGTATGCTAGTACCACGCGTGAGTGAGGTTAGGGGAGATACGGCCACAGCAGGTGAGGCCAAGGGGGAGGTGGCGGCTAGGGTTAGGGGAGGTCCAACTGCTTTTTGCTCCCCAACCTCTCCTCTCCTTATATAGAGCCCATTGATGGGCCCTTAATCAACATTAAAGCCCGCTAGATCTAATCTGCATGTTCGGCCCGAAAGTTCCGGTCGAGGCCCGGAACTTCCGAAAATAATATTCTGTATCGAATTTATTTCAATCCAGAAGTTCTGTTCCAAATGAACTTCTGAACCCAGAACTTTCGGTCCAACCAGAACTTCCAAAAATAACATTCTGTATCGAATTTATTTTGGCCCGGAAGTTCCGGCCAAAGCCCAAAACTTCCGATTCGTCTAGAATTCGCCTCTAGAGCAGGCTCAGAAGTTCTGGTCCTGATGAGGACATCACCGCTAAAGATACATCCACACTTGATTACCAAGGAACATGTAATGATTGTATTTTACATAGGAACATGGGAGAAGGCCATCGGCCATCGGCCATCGGACAACACTCGGACCACCATCGGCTCACGACTATCGGCCGACCAC